>JAQIVE010000229.1:0-45501 GCA_034698285.1 Sminthurinus bimaculatus | reverse complement strand
AAAAATTTCCATCGTTTTCCATCACGTATGTATATTCCATGTATTAACATAGGTGATGGAAAACGATGGAAAAATTTCCGCGCTTTTTCAATGATTGAAAGATTGAAAGCCAATGTTGATACATACACATTACACATGCAAGCATTCATAATATTTTCTCTGTCTCTCAGTACGAAAGATTCTTGAGGAAATTCATGAATGAGCACATGTACTTACTTATTTATTTGTACTTTGGAACGTACGAGTATATCATCCCACATGATATGACATGATACATATTTTGCTTCCACAAAATGTTTTAAATCTTTGTATTTCTCCACTATCGAAACCTCAAGCGTTCCTCTAACTTTCAGTATATAATATGAGAGTTTTGATTGAAAATTCCATAATCTGAATTTATTTTAGATGCAAAACGTGTTCAATAATTTGTATCCAATATGCGTGTAACAACTACGCACTTTGATGAATTACAGTTAAGAATCGAATATAAAGTTGGCTTATTCATTATTAATTTATTATGCTTGGCATTCGGTACTTATACGTTTACACAATTCTTACCCATAAAGAATTTACATGAAATGTTGGGAATGCAGAAAAAAAGTCAAGTAAGGAACTTCCACATGCCATTTGTTTATACACTGGACGAAGAATGTGTAAAAACGTAGAAGATGGATACATGCATAAAATCTGTGCTTTGAGCAAGTCGATTCTTCAGAGTCTGAAGTTAGCCTTTCCTTCGTCTGCGACCCCCCATTCATTTACGCAACGTGGGCAAGAGTGCAAGACAAGAGAAAAGTCGTCCATATAAAAGTAACGATGACTTTGTGTACACAGTATACATACATAATTACCATGTAATGTGCCCTTTCATTTCGTTTTGTTCCCTTGAACTATGTTCCAGCTCGTACGTATTCTTCCTTCTCCTACATATATATTTAGACTGGTGTCTCTATATGGAATAGTTTTGGGCAGAAGGAAACAAAGTAAGAGAGTCGGGCGCGTTTTTTATCTCCATAACTCAATTACACCAGTCAATTTATGGCATCATTATAATTTTGAGGTTAGCGTAACTTCAAGCAGGTTCACCTAACTCACTATAACGTAAGTATGTATAGATGAGCTTGTGTGTACTATGTACTGTGCAATGCATCCACGTTTGAATATTTATGCAGACATACGTACACTTTGTAGGTACTTTGTCTGTTTTGCCTTTGGTTGTATTTGTATAGTTAGTTGTAAAAGAGCAATAACATTACATTTGAATGTAAATCTCTTCTGGCCCAGCTTTATTTTCTACTCACTTCCCGATCGACTTCTCTAATCTCTACACAGAAATCAGAAGGAAAATACCTCACGTGCGAGGCGCTTGGACTAAAATTACAAATCGATATCCAAACGGCCTACAATTTCTGTAATACGTGGAGAATTTTAGCAAGATTTTGCAACAGGCTGCCGTGTTTTGCTTTCTCTGTTAATGAAAAGTAGTGGGTTTACATATAATTTTTCAATTAATGCATAAGAAAATTTTCTATTTACAACTGAAGCTGTTTAAAATAAAGTAAACTATTTTAATTTTAACAGTCTAAGAACAACACAACAATTACTGTATCAATATCTAAAGCTAATAACAGTGTCTGCAATTGTTTTCTCCTCATTTTAGGAAACCAAGCAACAGAGAGTCGGTCCTCACCACGGGACGCACTAATAAGAGCATAAATTATTTAAATGAAGAGCAGAATGCGCCTCAAACAACAAGAAAGATTGAGAGAACTATTAAGAACCATGAGACACACGAGTCGGAAAACAAAACTATTCAAAGTGCTACAAAGCTCAATAAGGACAAAGTATTAGTATTAGAAATTGTATGTGAAAATAACAAGAGGACAAGCCCGACACATTTTCAAATGCCTCAAGTTCATGTAAACCTTGTTTAATGTACATGAACAGTGGAACACCCTAATTTGCTGTCAGACTCTCACGACCAACATATTGAATTGCGTTACATTGCGTTTACACTGCATTGTTAAAGAGCAAAAACAACCGAATTGGTCCAAAGACAATGTAAACTCCACGCTGATTTATAATCTTCGGAAGATCAAACAAGGCAAAGTTGAACCTTCGCCTTAAATTGGGCAGTAGAACTAGGAAACAAATATCTGTACAATTTGAGCCGTTATTCCTGCAAGTTGTACAAATATAATTGCATGTATCCATGTTTTCTTGTTGAACATTCACATTGCAATTACGTCTCATTTCAAAATCTCATTAGCAAAGTTTAACTTCAAATTGAATGTCACCACTTTTGCTTACACTATGTATGTAAATTGCTGCTCAATGCCAAACCTCAGTGACAGCACACATAGTCAATATTGCAGTATGAAACTTCTCCAGACAATACCATTTTTTCCGTGCTTCATTATTCATTATTCAGATTTTGAGTATGAGGCAATTATAAATTTTTTAAAAATAATTACCTGCACTCGGTACTGGGCTATTGCGTTATCTTATTTTGCTTGTTTCGTATATTTGCAAGTAAGATTAAAATTTCCTTAAAATTAAAAGTATGGATGGTGGACTTGCTCGTGGGTGTATGTATAAACGAAGAACCATGAGCCAGAAAGAAATTCCAAGAAGAAAAGTTATGATGAAAATGTAAATTTACGATGTGTGTGTTTGTGTGTGGTACAAAACAAAGAAGGAGAGTGACATTGACAATGACTCCATGTCCAAGTCCAACTTCAACTCCAGCTTGGATTTGTTTTTCTTCTCCCCTTCTTTTATTTGTGTGCACTCTCCTGCATGTATGTATATATTATATATTAAGTATGCATACTTTTGCCATCACCAACACCGATGCGGTGTTATGTCAAGGCATGGGTATGGGACATGAGATGCCATGTCATGTGCGGAAATTCCACGTGGAGAGAGAGATTTCCTCTCCAGAAATATAAGCGAAAATAGTATAATACTTCACATTGTACAGTACAATACTAGCTAGACTTGGTTCCTTGTACAAATACAAATATACGGAGGAGGGAACGAGGGAAGTATTTTGTATATTCTATTGGGAACTCTTGGGGAATGAGAAAAAGAGCTTAAATATGTAGAGCTTGGTCATTAATAATTGTTATTACTCAACCCCATAATTGGCTTTGGGGAATGAGCCTACATACATACATACAGACATAGATGCAGGGAAAAGGAGCATAGAAGAATATGGAAATGCTAATGGATATGAAGTAGAGTCACTTAGGCAAATCAGACGCGAAGCTTCGAAGCCTCCAAGACTTGAAACCTCGAAGCTGGCTTCAAGCTCCGAGCCCGAGAGAGAAACAGGCGAAAAATGAAAACTGAGGAGAAATACAAATATATATACAATATACATAGAAGATGGGAAGGAAGAAGAGGAAGCATCATTTATTTAGTATAGGATCAGATACATACTAGATATGAACTTGAATTGCAAAGTATAAAGTACAGTACAGAATTAAACCGGTGTGCTGTGTGTTCTGCCAGGCCAAATCATTTCCATTTTCATATTCCTCAAACTTCTTTCCAGCCACAACTAACACAAGTACAAGCAACTCGGTACAATTCTGCAGCTCACAGATATTGTAAATATATGCATGAATTCCGTATGCACATGTTATATTCACCTATTAAAAACTTGAATTTTCTCTCCCACTCAAAGTCTGCACGTTGAAAGTGAGGATGAAGAGCACTTGACTTACTTAATATAAAAATTCAGAAGTAACATGTAGAGTAGAGCAACTCGGGCTTTACTGCTGTGTACGTCTATATATACTTAATGCACAGATTGGAGTTTGTAACTTGGGTCCATATTTTGAAATGTACCATGTATCTGCACATTATGCTAGGACATATGTTGGACTGTTGTTAGAAGGGTTAGAGAAGAAAGATACGTGTGGAGGAGAATATTTTAAAAAGTGCGTATACTAATCTGGTGCAGCATGACTGAATGAGATGAAGAATGAAGAGAACAAGAACAGACGTCCATTACTTGATTGCATCCACTCGGAAATTTATGCCTGTTTGAATAAGGATATAATTATGGCCAAGTGTGTTACTCTCTCCGTGTTTTATGTTATTATGGCAGAGCTATGTATGTTACAATATGTTTAAGAGTATACAGCAAGAGCAAAATAAATCTGATATAATGAGACAATCATTTTACTTTTATCAGCTTAAACGGTTTCACTCACTCAGAAATTAATTTTTGGCCGCAGCTTCAAACTCTCTCAAACTTTTTACAGACTGTATCATACAAGCATCTACATCTATATCTTTTTTCAACTCTTCAATCTCATCGTCAAATTGTCAGTTCAGGGACAATTTAAAATTCATTTAAAAATGCCATCATAATATGCAAACCTTGGTTAAAAACCTATAAAACAAGGATCCTTGTTCAATTTAACAATTTATCATAAAAATACATAATGCAACTGAAACGTTATTAACCACTTACAGAGCGATTAAGCAACAGGCAAAAAAATTTCAATTTTCAATTTAGATATTACATAATGGGCAAAATCAATAAAAATACAAGAGCACATTGTACTAGACAACTGTGAATAGTGGACAATGAACACTTTGAGCTCACTCTAAATCCGAACACATACGGGCAGTGTCAAAATTGCTTGCTAATGAAACAAAAACGTCAGATGAGCGATAATATTTTGAACTATTTTTTATCCTCAGCCCTTTTTCTGACAAGCTCAATATGCTTCCTCGATCTCTTTTTTATCCAACAAAGAGTGCATTCAGTACAAGAGGAAGAAAACGAATGAAAATATTATTTTAAATTTTTAAGGCATGAGTGTGAAAAGTTGGTTCGGAGTCGGAGTTTCCTCCCTTCATTTTACCCAGCACAGCACAGCTAAGCGGGCAACACACTTTCCTGCTTTCTTGCCATCAGACTTGTAAAATTAAAAGAGATAGAGGGAATAAAAGCGGGAGAAAAAACCTCCCTGGGTTCTTCGACATTGAACAGTGAAAAAAGCGAGAGTGAGGGGGCTCGTCTTCAATTTTCTCTCTCTACTTGTAAAGATGATAATGATGGGGATGTGAAACGGTAAACTTCGTCAAAGTAGACAAGAAAAACCTACAAACATGATCCACAGAATAAAGAAGTAAAAAGACATATACAAGCATATGTAGGTATATCTATGCTGATCAGTAAGCATCGATATACAGTATACATGCATCCCAAGTCAAGCACAGCCACATATACACAAAAAAGCGAGAGGAAAGGAGCAGAGCAGAAGCCCTGACGAGAGAGATGAGCAAGAGAGGAGGCAGGAGAAAATTAATTGTTATTTTTCTTTGAAGCAGAGCCTACCCACATCATTACTTGCGTATCAGATAAAGGCTCAAAATTAATTCATCATGCCCGCCAGCAGAAAACCAGCTCTGACTCGTCTTCTTCTATACAATACTTGGTCTCACCCTCTCTCACTTTTCTCTTTCTTCCCGTCATCTCCTCCATTTCATTAGCATGGACTAAACGACATGTAGAATTTCATTCTTCCTTTCCCTGTATCTATACGCTGTATTGTAAATGTTCGTAAGTATGTATAGTATAGTGCACAATTTTTATGCATCTACATATTAATTTCTTCGTGTGGTGCATAATCATCAAATGAACATGCAGAAGCTTTCTTGACTTCCCAGCTCTCGCCTTCCTCCAGTTTCTATTAAGAACAATATTTCGAAACTTTACAAAATTGTAAAAGCTGTAGATTAGCTTGGACTTTTAAATCATGTTTTCTATCGATGAGGGATCTCGTGTCAAAATCTGTTTAATTTTATTTCGAACGAAAATACGCTGAACATTTTATGAATGTCAAAGAAAAGGTCATTCAAGGCTCTCAAAGCTTAAAGGAAGTGTTAAAAATTGGCAAGTACTCCGTAGTTTTCAAGGAACATTTGCAGATAATGCACACTCGTCAAATTTTGAGGGGCTTACGTGACCTCTAAAAAATAACGCATAGTTGTGACATTCTCAGCCGTCAGAACTTAATTAAAATTGGATCCTGATTTTAGAGAAAAAGCGAGTTAGAGGTCCAGGCTATATCTCGTCTATTATAGATATATAGATACACTTATATAACTAGAGCGTACATGAACTAATTGTACAAAGTTGAAAATTCTTTCATCACAACTTTTCCAAGTCAAGATGTGAAAAAAACGAAACACTGTGTTTGAAGTCATATGCGAGAAAGTGGAATCATTAACTAGGTTAGTTCCGTTCCGAGTAGATGTGTGGATGTGAAGATGGAGGAATCCATGCGGAAAACGTAACATTTTAATGGAGTTCATGTATATGAATAGAAGAAACACGTGTAGATGGGTTTCCCTATATGCTCAAAATATTATTCCGAATATCAGTATTTTTTCCTCTCCCTTTATCAAATGTAGAAAATGTAAAACAGGCAGTTCTGCCAAAAGTCTGGATAAGTTTCAGCCTGGTTTGACAAGACTTGAGTTAAGTTGAGTTGAGATTTCTTAATTTGTAAACATGCGTGTTTCTGTATCGTCACTCAAATATTGAGACGTTCTCCTTCAGCCGAAAAACATTTTGCATAAAAAGATGAAAGTTTGTTAATTCATCAAAGGCAAAATGAAGCAAACTTTCTTGATTTCCTTCCATCATGTTCAAAGTCTGAAGCATGCAAAAGGCAGCTAAAGTTATGTTCATTAATATCTTGTAGGTATGAAGGGCCTTTAAATGTTAATTGGATTGCGAAAAGTTTCAGCGAGTTCAATAATGAATCGGTGGTAATGCATGATTTAGTTTCTGCCATTTATTTTGCAGAATGCGTGTAAAATATTTCTATTATTAAAATAAAATTTTATGCATATGTATTATGCATTTTCTTATCAAACTTCAAAATAATTTGTTATACATTTGAAGGCAAGAAAAGGTCTCCAAGGTCCCAGTTAAACGTTGAAACGTCAACATTTTCTTTTTTACCCGCACTTTATACGCTTCCTCACATAAAAAGGTGCGGATACTTTTATATCTTTATTTAGATCTGTAGCTTATGTAAATTGTTTGTGTGTTGTGTATTGGATACACAAGGATTATTTGCATAGACTAAAAAAAGTTGGAGACACAAAATAAATGCAGTGACTTTAGGTTTTCCTTGCTGTCACCTACACTTAGGTTTTACCAAGTTGAAGGAAGGTCTACAGAGACCAGACCAGGCTGAGCAGAGACCAGATCTAGCCTCAGCTTTAGCTTGAAATTAAAGGACAGAAAATAAGACGAAAAACTTTTACGGATAAACTCCGTCGCTATGAGTTGACTCGTCCGTTAATTCAAATGAATGACTTGTCTCCACAACACAAATATATATCTAAGGCAAAAAAGAGAGAAATTAACTCATTTAACTTCAAATACACGTACACATACTGGATACATTCATCTCAATGCAACATAAGGCAGCTAAACTCAATCTCTCAGGCAGATCAAGTGACAGTTGACACATTGTGCAAATAAAATTGCCCGTGTGATATAAAGAGTAAATGTATAATGCCATGTGTACGAGATGAATCTCCGTGTTTTTATTCATCGATTATAAAAACTGAATAAATATCTTACAACATGAGTCTTGTCATATTGGACTGAACTTATACATTTTTGTGGGCCTGAGAAATGGGAATAGAGAGCAGGAGATTATGCTATTTAATGTATTAAAAAGTGTATAATATTATGAGGAGCTATATGTGTAGTAGCTGAAGAACTCTGCTACTGTATTTTCTTTCCATAAAAAAGTTGATGCATGTATCTGTATTTGGATGAGCCTCATCTCCTGGACTGAATAAAGAAGATGAAGAAAATTACAGGGCAAAAGTAAATAAATCTTTTTCGGTTTGCCTGCAACTCATACATAGACATGCATACATACTACATATTCCATCATATTTAGTTATGTTAAAGCAAGTAGCATATTGAACGCTACACGATTTTTTACTGTAGATTTTGTACGCAGCCTCGTTTTTGTTACGTACAATAAAATATGAGATTTTTTTAAATATCTTCACATTATATAAGAATACGTGTTTGTGTATCTGTGTGTATGTAAGCTAAACTCTTGACATCAATCATCATCATCAAGCAAATGATTCGCATCTTGAGGAGTTGAATGGACCTCACACAAAGCTCAACACCAACATTCACTTCCAACTGCCAAGCTTCAGAAACCGAGCTGAGGGATGAGGATCCACTCTGAGATTTCTTCATACACATTTTTTCTCCCACTTTGTACTTTATGTGTGTGTGTGTGTGTTTGTGTCGAGGCCCTCATTTCTCAATTTCACGATACCGCAGGACAACCTCTTATAAATAAATGCGTGTACAACTCACGACCTCACATTTAAAATCGGTACCCTTATAAATGCTTTGCATTCTGGAAACTCTAACTAGACTTTTTCTTCAAACTTTTGCCTTTAACTTTGTGCCAAACCTCCCTGTTACGAATTCGGAGGATTTTCCTCTTGGCTAGTTTATTTTCATCTGTGGTTGCACATTGCACATTGTGAAATCCATTCATTTTCATTAGGAATTAGATGGCTTAATGCCTCAGACAGTTGGACAGCCAGTCCACAACAAGGTTGAAAGTGGGTACAGGAATGAAACCACAAGCTTATCACAAATCGTTAATTGCCGAAAATCTTGCTCTTAATTCGACTTTTATTTTTTAAACAGTCAAAACAGAAACTTACTATCCCAAGAGGTATGTTGCTGGTTCAGTACACACTCTGTTTTCTGTATCTAGCCGTCTAAAATTCTCAATTTCACATAGACATGTGCAACGTATGCACATGGAGTTGATTATCAAAATATGTCAATTATACAAAAAAATCACGGGTTTTGAATACTAAGTGCAAGGAAAGTTGAACATTGAACACACAGACAAAATACCGTAGGTACAGTTGGCTTTTCTCCTCCAGTTTATTATTTATGATCGTCAAACTTTGGAAATTGTTTGTACAAATACAAAACTTCGCATGGATATAATGGATAGTGTACATTGCGCAGATATGGAAATTGCACAGACTAGGGAAAAAGCAAACGTTGATAGTGATATGACTATCTGCAGGCATCAAAAGGAAATACGATGAATGTATGCAAGTATGTGTACACTGAGAGATTTTCTACTGGAAATTGGGGACCTGACTATGAGAGAGCACTTATAAACATTTCATTTCTTAATCCAACAATAAATTACAAATCTTGACAACCGGCTTTTTTCTTTCCTCTTCGTCTTCTTCTTCTTCTCATGTGGTGATGGTGGCGCAAGCTTGAAGAAACCCCTCAAAAAGCAAGGCAAAGCAAAGCTAAGCAAACCCAGGCAAAGGTTGGCCATTTAGTAAATGATAAATGGTAGACATCTTAATTTTCATTTTCATAATACAGTCTGCTCTCCTATCTGTGCAATATTCATTCTGCCACCACCAAACGGCCAAATCCTTTTGCACATAATATGTACATACATTGTACAATTTACATATTCGTGCATACATACTACAGACAAATAGACATTGTGAATTTTGTACGCTCTCCTTGTTTCTGTTTTCTTTGCACCTTTCAGTATATCTGTCACTAGAAACGATTGAATTTTGGCTCATCTCCTTCTCTAATCCAACTCAACTCCCAACTAGTATAAACAAGCAAATACATACACACATACACAAACACAGTTTAAAGTTTGAACATCTTTCTCTCTGTTTTCCCAGGATGCGTTTTGCTTTGTTTCCTCTTCTGCTTCTGCTTCTTCTTGAGAATTCAGAACACACGGTGTGTGTTGTGACGTTGTGACTGAGTGCGTGCCTTGCATTCACTCTTTCTCCATCTTTCTTTTTCTTTTGCTCTCTGGTTCTGCTTTTCATCTCTCATCTTGACTCTTGAACTCTTATGTATGCATGTACTCTTTCTATCTCTCCATATTTCTCTCTCTCTCTGTCTCTCTCTCCCATTCCTCGTAAGTCTTTGTCCAATGTAAATAAATGAACATAAAGTAGTCAACTGCCGTGTCAACTGTTTCTGTTTGGAGAATGCAGATGATTCCATGTGGAGGCTCAAAGATGAAAATTTAAAATTTTCAAAGCAAAACATTATAAATTAAAATGTGAAATTAAAATTTCTAAATTCTCAAAGCATCGTCTCCTCAGCTTTTTTAAATGTTCATTTTCACCTTCATCTTCACCTCTAAATTTTAAACGTCGACTTTACTTTTAATCCCTGTTTCCCTGTCCATACATCATTTTTATGGTGAAGGTTGGACTGAAGGAGTCGTGTGTGGAAAAGATAAACACACAAAAGTTTTGCAAAACATAAACTTGTTAAATATCCCGTTTAAAATGATGATTATGGTGATAACGAAGACAAAGATGGGGAAATGAGTGAAGAAAAAAAATGTAATGAGAGCTTTCAAAAGAAAACTTAGTCTCATGTGTATGTATGTATGTAGGGAATAAAAAACTGTTGTTTTTGTTCTAAATCCTAATGCAATGTTCAAACCTCAATCTCCTTCCGAAAGAAGGATGAGACTGAGACTACCAAGTTTCCTCACTTTATTCTTTACCGCTGACTACTGGATTTCGATATTCAATATGGTGACAATTTACACGCAGAGAGACACTGCAATGTATATACACACCGTGTACAGCTCTTGTTGTTGAGATAAATTAATTATTTGATAGAATTTCAACTGTCTCCTGCTTGAGTTTGTTTTGGAACCTTAGACGGAAAGCTGAGAAAGATGTGGAATCTCTCGCCTTGTTATCATATGGAGAAAAACTCTGTGAAAATTATATAGACGACAGGAAATTCTTATACATACAAATATGCATATACATACAAATGTAGGTATTATGAGCAAATTGCATATCGTACATGCGTTTCTACGTGGAGTTTTTGTAAGGAGAAACCGTCTCCATTTGCCATCCTTGTCTTTCTTCATTTGAGTTGCTGCTGTTGCTGCTGCTGTTGTTGTTGTTGCATGTTGTATGTACTCATGCAATGCTTTGCAAGTCGTCATCATGTTCTTCTTCAGTTGCTCCATGCTGTGACACAGTGAATATAAATGAGGTGTCATTTGTAGTGTCACAGGTTTGATGTTTGTTGGCTCAAGTGTCAGGTTGAAGTCAAAGTCACAGTCAAAGTCAAAGCCAAAGCGAGAGCAGCAGCAGTATAACGCAAGAAAAGCAAGACACACACACACAGCAGTGAATTTTCTTCTTCTCGGTTGACATACATAATAATTCGAGGAATACTTTTACATTTCATAGGATATAGAATCAAGATAAAAATGAAGATGAAGAATCTTGCCGGCTGCAATTAAATATTTATCTCCTCAGATTTCAAATTCAATTCAATTCAAATTCGTGTTCGTGGAATACAGAATTTATGCATTATGCATGCAAGGAATAGGAAGAGAAAAAATAAGTTGACATTTTTTCCTTTCTTTCCAGATGTAACATGTAGTTTAGCACAGCTGACCAGAAAATTCTACACAGAGAGAGATTCACAGCTCGAACTTGAATTTTATCTATCCATACACATGCCCAAAGCTCCTTGTTCTTGTCACACACAATTTTTTTCCCGGATCAAAAAACTTGCACAATTCTTTGCTGTTCGAATTATTGGTTAAATATAATTCAGAAATAAAAAATTCCTAAATTTTAGTGTCAATATCTGTAACCAATAACAATGAAAAAGAAAAAAGACAAAGACATTTTTTCGATTGAAAAATTTCATACTCCTTGCCAAGTCTTCTACATAATGTAAAAGAATCTTAATTTTCCTCTGACTCAATTTCATTGAAAAAACTGAAAATTGTCTTTTTTTGTACGCAACATGAAATGTCTGTTTTCCCCTTCGATTATGCATGGAGCTTGAATTTGCTCCTGTCTTAAATTCCGGGACTGTACAATGCATATGTTTCAGCAAATACGCTAAAGCTAAGGAAGTAACTGGGAGAAAATCTTTTGCGTGAATGTCAAGCCTTAATCTCTCTTATTTCAGATTTTCTTTTCTCTGTGCAATACAGAGCGCCTTTTCTTTCTTTATTCATTTCCTCGTGTGCTAATCAAATGGAACAAAATGTAGTTTACAACAGATACTGAATATGTATGAAGAGTAATATAGAAGTATACTCGCACATGTATAATGTATATGTACGTGAAAAATCGTACTCTTTCTCCATTTCAACTAGTTCACATGATTATACATATACCTAGAGTCTTTCTACTACCTACATGTTGTGTAGTATAGTGTCGTGTTGTGTTGTACAGCATGAAATTGCATTGGACTCTCTCTTGATTAAAACGGTTTGATTGAAGTTGAGTTGCCACATCTCGTCTCTTCTCCTGCCTTTTCTTCTGAACTCCTGACATCTCCTCTTTGAATCTAATGAAATCCGCCGAGCGGATTGGCATGAGCCTTTCCATTTGGATTTGGATTCCAGGTTCTGGATATTGAGACGAGAGAACGTAAAGGGAAAACTTCCTCTTTCATGTTCCATGTTATGGAGAAACTAAGTACGAACTCCGTAAATTACACACAACATATCCTTCTCAGGTTTACCAACACAATTCAATGCAACGCAAAGTAATTTAACACCCAAAGCAAGGTACGTAGTCTTTTTTCTATACGTATCTCATTCGCATGCTTCTGCACGCCGTCGGGCTAATATCTACCTATCTTATGTATTATGTATGTATGTGCGGGTAAAAAATAGAAATGCAAAACTCTAAGCAAGCTGCAGTAAATCTTCTATTTAAAATGTAAGATTCAAACGTAATTTTAAGAATTACTTCAAGTCTTCAAGTAATTAGAGAGCACTTTTCCTGTTTTTAAACTTTTAATTAGCGTCTAATCCAAGCATTAAAGTTTTTGCGTCATTTTTGAACTTCAATTAGTTGTATGTTTTGTTTTTATAAAAATTAAAAAGCTTTAAAGACACTATGAACAATGACCAGTACATTGTACGACTATTTACTAAATGTAGCCTTCGTACATACACTTCAGCTTTCCATTGCCAACTGCGAATGTATGTAACATAACTATGTATCTTTTTAATGGCTGTAAATGTCAATAAATGAGTAACCATTAAATTACGTTCAACTGTTTTTCTAGTAGTTTCATTGTTTACAGTTTTTATTGGCTAATTTAATTTAATTTTCCCTGTCCCATTGTTTTCCATGCATACCAGTCTAAAGAAATTGTTCCTCAGCGGCGCACTTTCAAATACATTTGTTACAGTTTCACCTTTTGCAATGGCTCAACTAAGACTCTTTGCGAGCTTTGCACTCCTGGTGACATTGGCATCAGTTTGTACCTCCAATGTCGTACGTTTTACCTTGATTTAATTGTTACATAGTGCACCTGCAATTTTTATAAAATGTTTCCACAAAACAAAAAATGCGTGCGTATTATCCAGATTAAAAATTTTTCGTGTTTTTGTGTACTTATAGATTCCCGACAGTATTGATTGGAGAGAAAAGAATGCGGTTACGCCAGTAAAAGATCAGGTAGGATCCTTTGTTTTTTATATTCATTAAAATCACATGTTTGTTGTCACCTACAAATTATGTAACAGTCAAAATAACTTTTTGCAATTATAGAAAGACTGTGACGCATCTTATGCATTTGCTGCCGTAAGTTTCAATTTTATTACACTTGTTAATTCAGAAATTCTATTTATTAAACTCTATTAAATATATACAATGATACCTATGTTATTATGATGTCAATAATGGCTGCATAATACTGATGCTGGGCTGGCATAATTATCACTCAGAGCTTTTAAATAAGAGTGAAACAAAGTCTTTGCCCAACCATTTCTTTCAATCATAAAATTGAAAAATCAAACAAAAGTATTTGATTTTTACAATTTTGTATCTGTAGGTTGGAGCTCTTGAGGGTCTTAGAGCCGTAAGGACTGGACAATTAGAGGGTCTGAGTGAGCAAAATGTTATCGACTGCAGCAACAAGTACGGAAATAGAGGGTGCGATGGCGGTTTCATTGAAGCTGTTTTCATATATGTTTACAAAAATGGAGGACTAGGAAATGGAGCCTCATATCCATATGAGGGCAAATCCAAGGCATGCGCGGATCTTGATGTCATCAAGGGAACCCACATTATTGGATCTCAGACAGTCTTACACGGAGATGAGCAAGCCCTCAAAGTTACTGTGGCTGAAGGACCGGTATGTATGGCAAAAAAACTTATTTATCATGTAGCACCGAAATGTTCCGAAAATGTGGGGTCAAACCTAATCAACCTTATTTTTTGAAGGTTGCAGCTGCAGTGGACGGAAGCAACCCCAGTTTTAGAGAGTACAAGGGTGGAATTTACTACGAGCCACACTGTAACGTATCGGAAGCGCAAACGGGAGTTGTCATTGTTGGGTAAGAAAATTGTCTAAATCACACTTCAGTATGAATTTATCATGAAAACTATTGCAATTAAAAAGTATTTTCTTAAAATACATAGATACGGAAGCGAAAATGGACAAGACTTCTGGATTTTGAAAAATTCTTGGGGAACAGATTGGGGAGAGCAAGGATTTATGAAGATGGCAAGAAACAGAGACAACCATTGTGGCATCGCAACAAGAGCCGTATTTCCACATCCTGCAGAAAAAGTTCCAGTGGTAAAAGTCAGTGGTGATGCGCCTGCAGAGGCCCCAAGTGCAGCACCAGCTGACAAACCTGCTGAAAAACCTGCCGAAAAACCTGCTGAAGCGCCAAGCGCAGCACCAGCTGAAAAACCTGCTGAAGCGCCAAGTGCAGCACCAGCTGACAAACCTGCTGAAGCGCCAAGCGCAGCGCCAGCTGAAAAACCTGCTGAAAAACCTGCCGAAAAACCTGCCGAAAAACCTGCTGAAGCGCCAAGCGCAGCGCCAGCTGAAAAACCCGCTGAAAAACCTGCCGAAAAACCTGCTGAAGCGCCAAGCGCAGCGCCAGCTGAAAAACCTGCCGAAAAACCTGCTGAAGCCCCAAGCGCAGCACCGGCTGCTAAACCTGCGGAAACCCCAAGTACGGCACCCGCTTCCAAGCCCGCGGAAGCACCAAGCGCAGCGCCACCACCAGCAGCGGCTCCAGCTCAGAAACCGGCAGCCGCAGCAGCGGCAAACCCAAATGGATCTGATTCTATAGTCTATAATACTTCTCCAGGAGGACCAGCGCCAGGCACAAATGTCCCTTCTGTTGGAGGACCTTACCAGGTCGCCATTTCCCCACCTGCCGGACGGCCTGTTCAAATCGCGATTGGACCACCCGCCCCAGGCCCCGTTCAGATCGCTATTTCGCGCTCTGGCGGTAAAAACGAAACTACCCCTGGTGCCGGAGGATCCCGTTAACCCTTAAGTGTATTACGTTCTTGTCGAAATGTTGTTAAAGTGTTGAAGTTTTTTCCTTTCGTTGTAAATGTTTCTCATGTTTTTGTTTAATGCATCATGTATTGCTATATAAGTTGCGTAAACTGTAATTTTATTAGGTAATATATGTGTTACTCGTTATCATGTTTGAATATACAAACACGTTATTTTTTATTGAAGGCTATCATGATACTTTTATTATCACAGCTCACAGTTAACAACACATGCGTTATAAAATAGGATAAAATTGGGAATGTTGAATTTCGATGCTACACACATTTTTATTGACGTTGAGTGCTTTAAAGTTGAAAAGGAGATTCAGGGAACTAGAGAAAAAAGGTATCAAGTCGTTTCCCCAATTAAGGAGAAATTGCATGGTGGAGCATTATTACAATAACCATGACAGTTTTGAGACTGGCTGTCGGGTAACCAGTGTGCAACTGGCTGTCACTGTCAAATTATCAGCGACTCATGATTTCTCCCTCTCTCCCGCCACCCTCAATCTCATCGTCAGCTTCACCCTTTATTATCCGAGCATATATGTATGTAAGGTATAGGTACATTTATATTGGCACCCCTCTAACTCCAACCGGAATCAAAATCAGCTCTACAGTTCAAGTTTCTACTGGAACTGGGAATTTTCTAAACCTTCGAGTTTTCGTCGCTCCCTGTTCGGATTCGGATTTTATTTTCATCATTATAACTATTTGTCCTGTCCCTTTAGTGTACAATGTACATCTCTCAGTTAGTTGGCGGCTTGTCGTTGAAACTATTAAATGTTTTCTACTTTTAATTGCTACTGAAGGTATTTCTATCGACGACGTTTCTGTTACGATTTTGATATGAAGTTAAAATAGACGATAAGCAGTGAAGGTGCACAATATATGATTTAAAAACACAAGAGCTAGATCTTCCTCTCTTTGTTTTCTGTTCATCGCTCATAGAATTTGCAGCATATCATTACCTATAAAATCTCACGTTACTTCCGCCTCTCGTCCCCTTATTATTTCGTCTTAATAACGATGAAATGTGAATTTCCCCTTGTTCGCTGAAAACTTTTGCCGCAATTCATTCACATTATTTACATACATATACATACAGATGATGTCAAATAAGCACGTGCTTCAGCTTCACAGTAAGACGACTAATAACGAGGGAAAACAAGGGGTGAGCAATGGACATGAATGTAAGCCGAAATAAATGAGCCTGGCAGTTGTCACACTTGTTGGTGGAGACAATTACTTGTCTCCCGTGATGATGATCGCGATAATGATCACAGCCACCAGAGTAAAGGAGAAGCAGGAGCTTTCAGCTCATTCATTAACACTAACAAATACATGCTGAATTAAACATACGTAATGCATGATGGTGTTCACAAATATATCATACATGTGTCATCTAAATTCAATGTTTCAGGCTTGTTTCATTAACAAGACAAGTAACATGAATAAATGTGTTCATGAATGTTTTCTTCAGAATTAATGAGAAGGCAGACTAAAGCTTGCAATTGAAACAGCAAATTGACCGAAACACATTTTTTTTGCTCATTTGTGCTTAAAAATTCATAATTTTAACAACTTTCTAACAACGACCAGTAAATTGCTTTGTGATCAGATACTTTCTAAATTACATTTTTTTCTTGACAGCATATGTGAAAATCCGTATTTTAAAATATCGTGTGAAACGGTTTTTAAGATAACGTATATTTGTAGAACCAGAGCTTTACAGCAATTTAGTGAATGCAATGAAGGTGTGTAAATGGCAAATGTGAGGCCCAAATGGTGATGTTCGCGACGAGAGAAAAGTCATTTGACGTTTTATTATCCTACCTTTCACTATCCCAATTTTAGATCAGACTAGAATGCCAGAATAATCCAACAGAGAGATAAATATATATGTACTAGTGTTAATACCGACACCAAAATCAAAGCAAAAGTCAAAGAATAAATAGTACGAACTTGCAACTAGCTCAGCAAGAT
Source organism: Sminthurinus bimaculatus (assembly GCA_034698285.1). Classification (NCBI taxonomy): domain Eukaryota; kingdom Metazoa; phylum Arthropoda; class Collembola; order Symphypleona; family Katiannidae; genus Sminthurinus; species Sminthurinus bimaculatus. Next base: position 28,110 of record JAQIVE010000229.1, on the reverse strand, counting down.
CATCATCGGCCAGACAACTTTTGACATAAAAACAAACTAGGTAATGAACGCGTCTCCTTCCATTAATCCAGGCCATTTCATCCTCATTCTTCCGACTTGTCCTTTTGTTAAATGCAAAATCAGAAATAAGACGTAGTCGAGAAAATACCCTACAAATATGTTAACAATTCAAATTTAGAATATTTAGCTATATACATACAATGCAGTGGAACTAGATCAATGCTTTAACTGTTTTGACGGGGAATTGCTCTAACATTTGGCTTAACCACACATGTGTTTGTAGATACATATATTTTATACATACGTTTCTTTGTGTTTGTATGCCTACGATAGATACTTGCAACTTTTTTAGTTGTCCTTTTTATGCATGTGTGAGTCTCAGCCGTAAAACCCAGGCACTAATTTGTCACCACGCTCTTTTCTTCATCAGCGGGTAAACCAACACAAAGGAGAAGAAAGGGAAGAAAGGAAAAGACAGTGGAGGAATGTCGTTATCACAAGTTTTGTCGTGAAAACTTTTTTCCCTGGAAAATGAACTAGACTCGCTACACACCCGCATATATGAGGTGACGCTGAATGAAGCTGAGCTTTGCTAAGCTGAGCTGAATCGAGCTTCATCAAAGTCATAAAAGGCAAAGAAGGAAACCAAGAAGTGTTTCGCGTAATAAGCCTCATAAAGGAGGAAAATTGATCTTTTACAGGCTAATGGACAAAACTCACGTTTCTCCACTTATTCTTTTTCCACCGCAAAAAATTGTCACAGTTTCTAGGTACATAACAACCAACAGCTCGTCGGCTCGTTTGCTTTCCCCCTATAGTTTTCCTTTTTTTATGCGAAAACTACACGACATACACGCATACAAAGTCACATAAAAACGATGTGAGGAAAAGTTTTGAGTTTACGTACATTTTTATTTACCCACATACACACACCAAAAAATCATAATACAATATGCAGATTTGTCGTAAGCACAAAAGTTTTTTTTACATATGGTTCATAAATATGTATGTATGTATGTAGGCAGCAGACAGTCACATTTCACATCTACAGCAGCCAACAAACGAATTCATCTAAAACCTGAAGAAACATTTTGAGGTTTGCTACTGTATCAACTGTATGTGTATAAACAGTAAAGGACGGTACAGTACATACCAAATATGTAAATTGTAATTTACGACGGTTTATTTTGTCGGGTTTCTTTCCGTCTCCAGTCGAGCATAATCTAATCTTAATTACGTACACTGCACCTACACAGTCGTTCATTCATTCATTCACTCACTCCGGCGTTCCTTCTTTCTCTGCAAGCCACTCTATTATCTATATATGGACTACATCATGTATGTAGTATACTCATGAGCATAACAGGCTTTGACTTTTTATGGAAATTTCCGAGTCAGACAATCAAAAATTCATGACAATCAGCAGTTGAAGTTTAAGCTCAAATTGGAATAAAATTCAAAGTGACTCTGCAGCAACTTCACAATGCTCTTACTCATGGATATTATGAAAAAGCTGGAAATAGCGGATGAGAAGGATTTACAAACTCTAGTTGATGCTGATCGTGAGAGGGACAAATGTTGTATCTTGTGATCCACTGTGTGAGAAAACGTCAAATTAAAGCATTTTATCAAGCCTTTCATCTACATCTACCTACAGTCGTTTTAGCCCTTCAAATTTACATCATGCTTTCTTGTATCTTAATATTGCACGAATTAAAAGTTAATGGAAAACTGCTGAAAATCACGAAACCTCTTCAAAAACTCATATCTGGATCCCATGTTGCATAATATGTGTTAACAAATTAAATCTGAATAAAAAATACGAAAATAAGTGTCGTAAAACGAGCCCCTCATTACGGTTGTAATCGTTATTTTGGAATAAGCCGCGGCACAAAGTTTCAAATCTCTCTTCACATGATCAGGAGACTGAGGAAGAAGCTGTAGAAAAATAGGAATGAGATAGAGAATTAATGATGTAAAGGTCTCACGGTGACGGGAGTTGATTGGAGAAGGGAACGAGAAAAATAGTGGGGAGCTCTGACGTAATTTCTCTGGCCTAAGCCTTATTGCACAACAACTGGAGAAAACAAAGAAATGAGAGGAAGACGGTGCGAAACAGGAAGAAAAGTTTCTCCCTTCTTTCGTTTTGTTTTAAGCTTATGATTTTACCTCCTCTTTTATCAGCACTAGCACACGCACAAAACACAACCAAAGGAAAAACCAAGTAGCAAACAATCCGATCCGTAGTTACATGTACAATGTACATACATATGTTCAAGTTCATTTCTAGAGCACTTGAGCCTAGAAAATGGTAACAAGGGACTTTTGCCTTATGCTCAAACGATAGACATGGACAAGTTCTTTGGCGTTTGGGGAAATTCAGCATCTAGACTACCGTCCTATATATTCGATATATACATAAACACAAAAATAAAAACAAAAACAAAAGTCGAGCACCGCAATTTCCTTCCACACACTTTTTTGCCCATAAACGCGATATTGCACATTGTACATAATCAGTTGGCCAGCTGCCTACATATTACATATCATCGAGCTACACTCTGATGTTTTTTGTAGTGTAACTATTGCATCACACCACATTGCATTACATTTTACCCCTGCCTGCTACATAGTGTAAAATAGTAAATAGTCAGATCGTGTTTATTTCATATTTAGTTGAGCCATCAAAGTCATCGTCCAAAAGCCTCCCATATCCACGCGCATACATAAATGTAGATATGTACATTTTCATACCTGAATTTATTTGGATTTATTTTACGGTATTTAATGAACCATGATAAAATCCATTAGGGAATAGAGATTTTGATGAGTTTTTCCCTTTTTTCCTTTCATCCTTTTACTTTTCCTCCAACTCATTTTAGTTTGGTCAGACGTGGAGCTCATGACTTGGAGTGGAATACCAAGTAGACGCTAAAACTAAAATAGATAGAGGAACCGAAATGGAAACCGACACTGGAACGAACATTGACCGTCCGTTGACCTTTGGCCTAAACGAAGAGCACGCCAAGGTAATAATAAAATGTATAGTACCTACATAGAAAAAATCAATGTAATCAAATGAAAACTGAGCCAGCGTCGGGTAGATAGATATCTGTAACAAGTAACAGCATAAAAAATCAGATATCTCTACAACTAATACGAATACGACTAATACAGTTAAGGCCTCCATTTTTCTATTCCACTGATGTTCAGATTTCATAGGAATAATAATAAAACCCGTACATTTTATACGTTGATATAGTCAATACATACGTCTAGTCTGTGGAGGAAGAAGCGCTATACCTTAGCTCTCTCTTTCTCTTTCTCTCTCTCTCTCTCTCGGAAGGAGAGAGTTGCAATCTGTGTCAAATTTCATACACTTTTTGCAATTCCATCATACATGTATATAGATCTTGAGGTTCTTTGATTTGACTTTGCTTGACATGACTTGACTTGTAACAAGGCAGCCTTCAATCTCAAGAGATTTGGCATCAGGATCAATCAGGATATTGAACTACAAAGTAATGTGCAACTACATACATAGATTTGTGTGAATGCTGTCCATGTCTAATATTTTGGACTTTGTATAGCTGTATTTGTGTTGCGTTGCAAGGAGGTGATAAAACAGGAGGTGAGAGGGGCGAATTTACGGAATTTCATAAATAAATAAATATACGTACGGTGTACACAACACGCGATAGTTTACCACCTACGGCTCCATGTATTGACATTCGTCTTTCGTCACAAGCATACATCTTTATGCATTTGAAGCTGTAAATATGGAACTTGCCAACAATTTTATTCACGATGAATGGATCTCATAAATATACATGGAGGAGAGGCATTTTCCTTTTTTGTTTTATTCTTTTTTTACATATTATTCCACCAAATTGTCTGTTTATATGCGATATAAAGTATACCAAATGGCAGTACATAAGAAGTTTTCATATGCTTCCACTGTACATAATGATGTTTATATCCATAGAAGCATTATTTGTAAGAGTGCTTTGGAGGATCAAGCCACTATCTCTATCGACACTCAATTTTTTTTGAATCCAACTACATACATACATACATACAGCTACTCAGGATCCATCCTATTTATTTGTATTTTCCTGTTTCCATCCACATCTCTTGTAAACGGTCTTTCATCCCGTTGGCTCTGACTCGACGAGATATGGAACACGGTTTACATCAGTTTGGGGAATAAAACCGACGAACCAGGGAAACTTCATACAAGTCAAGATTCAAGTTTCCATTCCGAATTCATTTTGAATCATCTTTGTCCCCATGGACTCGGCTTCCCTTTCTCTCTTTCTCTTACTTTCTTTTATTCTGCATCTTGCAAAGACTCGAGTGCTTCTTCTCTCTCCAATTCTCAAAGCTCAAAGCGATGACTTTCTCTTCCTTTACATCTTCGTAAAGCATTTTTATAGAAATGAAATTTGGAGTCAAGGGCTGTGATTATGTTTCAGACTTAGGATTTGATACAAAGTTTTACTAAACGATGAAGACGACGACGGCAACCAGTACCAGTTTTTACAATAAGCAACGCAGTAAGAATAAAGGTGTTAAACTTTTTCCTTGGTCTTTAATATGAAGTTTTAATGTATGCAAAGAAAAGCTTTATTAGCTCACAATTATTTCTGTTCCAGTCACAACACATTTTGAAACATTTTTTTGTGTAAACCGGTAAAACTAAATGAAAGCTTTGAACAAAAAATTGAAAAATTTCTGCATAATATGTGCACGGGTCTTCAAAAAATATTGACAAAAGAAAAAAATTCTGCCGTGAAAATTAGTCTTGGAAGTCAAAGACAGAACAGATTCTTTCACGGCATTTATTTTTGCATATACCACAGTCAAGTTAAAATTCCTACTTTGCCTCCAAAATCCAAGCATTGACTAAAAACTGGAGCCAAATTGTGAATCTTTTCCTCTCCTATTTATTTCCATTTGAAGAGAAGAGCGAATGGCACAGTGTATGCATTACTGATGCATTATAAATACATGGGGAATGGGTAAAAGTAAAATTGAAGATGGAGGAAAAGGAAGTTTTGAAAAAAGTTGAGCAAGAAGCAAAAGGCACAAGAAGTAGAAGAAATACGGACTTCTTCCGGTTCTCTCTCTTTCATTTCAAAAGTAGAGAATCCAGACCCGCACACAGTTTTTCATACCTTATTTTGCTTTGCTTCCTCCTCCTTCTCCGTCGACGTTTGCCTCACGCCAACATTACTTAAGAACCTCAGAAGAAAAGCAAAAGGGAAGCGAAAAGGAGAGGCAAAAAGACATGCCTAAAGTTCAACTTAAAGTAAGATTGACTTTGTATACTTACTCACGTTGTTGTTGATAGCGATAGTAAACATATCTTCTTCTCTCTCCCTCTGTTTTTCTATAGCACTGACAATTTCTGTAGCCCTTCCTTTGCACATAAACATATTTGTACTGCGTACATTTCTTATTTCTTATATATCTTTTCACCACCAAAAGTTCAAAGTTGGCTGATGCGAATGCCTGGTGAAAATCTTGTGTGTTTTGTCCAGGAGTAAAAGAAAACGAAACGTATGGAGTGTGGACGTGAAGGAGCAAGGAAAAGGAAGATCAGGAAAAAATCCATATGTATTGGCATGAAATGAAATGAAGGGCTGACTCAAGTCTCCTCTCGTCCATTCAAATATTGCTGAAAAGATGAGACATTTCCTCGTATAAAAGTACCGAGTATACATAGTATGCGTAGGTGCGTAGAGTGTTGCATATCGTGTACACTATGTATGATATACTACATAAACAAGCATTTACTGTTTTTTCTTTCAGAATTTCAGACTCAAGAAGAAAGATCTGTATGTATATACATACATGCATACGTCAGGAGATGAAATGAAAGTACTTTAGGGGAAAAGGCGTCCGACCATCGAGAATATCGACATTGCGATTGCTATTCCGATGGAACGATGAAAGGACCAAGACGACCATGACATTTTTTCTCTCACATCCCCTGCCCAAAACCCGCTTATGTATGTACAAGAGCAAGAGTTTCAAAAAGCGAGAGAGAGATACAATGAACAGGAGAGGAGCTAAAGCAAAGAAATGAGAGGAAGCATCCATATAGGAATATGATCACAAAACACAATATCAAGCGACTTGGGTTGAAAGACGAGGGAAAAATCGTGTACACAACAGACTGTTCTTGTCTCTGCCTTTCTGTGTGTTCTATCAGTACATGACTTGGAGCACTGTAAAGAACAGATAGACTTGTGACTCGAGACTGGAGACATATGAAGCGATGACATATATCGATGCACACACACACACTCTCTCTCTTTCTCAAGTTTCCGAATCTCCCCTCTATACTTTTTCACCATCATTTTCATCCTCATCATCATCAACATCAACACCAACACCCCCATCCACTATCTTATATCTATAACCTCCGGTATACATACGCTCATTTTGTCAGATGGGGAACAAATTGAAAAAAAGGAAAAATACTTCAAAAAAGGAATTTCAGGATTTCCCCATTGTCTCCTTTATCATGCGAAGAGGGGAGCATTTTCCAACGTTTAATAAAACTACTGTGCACTCTTTTCTTTCAGGTATAGTAGAAAGTACACAATGGGCAAAAAATACAAGACACAAGATCGAACGGGGAAAGCATCAAAAATCAAGAAGCTTTTGTTCCTACTTAAAATTGGTAATTTGATACACAAGAGAGAAAAATCTGGAAGAGTTAAATTGCAAGCAAATTGCGTTTTCAAAGCATGTTGGCCGTTTTCCATTTTATTGGAAAATTCAACTTGTCTTGAGCCCAGAGTCTTGTGTCTAGACTAATTTAAAATGCAGCTGTGTACCTTTTAATTGGATGGAGAATGAATGACGGCGTATACCAAAATAAAGAGCTGTATTGGATAAATTATGCGTACAGTACAAATGTCTATTTAGTTATATTACACTGCTTTCGATTTTGCACACATTAGTATTCTCCCCTTAATTGGCACGAGATTAATTACACTGTGGAAAAAGAACAATGGCATTAAGCTCTAGGTACAAACTAAAGTACAATCGTATGTTGTTTACGAAGCGTGCTGCACGGGCTATTGTATGTATAATTGAATTGCTTGTTCTTGTTGTTTTACACAGGTTTTTATTGTGAATAATTTATTTTGAGACTGTATAACCAAGCAGGTAAGAATGAGCATATTGCAATCGAAGGTGTACATTGTACATTGTACATGCATACATACAAACGTATACGTATACTAATGATATTCTCTTCTAATTAGTTTCTGTTTCTGCTATTGATCGTCATCAATTCTACTATTCTAATTGCATGTCGCAGGAGTTTCACTTGAAATAGAATGGCAGTGTAATAAAACGTGTGCGAATGCAAACTGCACGGCGCCCACATTTGAGCACACGCACTCACATTTGTCCGTGCACTTTACTCAACGCAGCCAAATCCTCAATCTTTTGGGCGAAAATGGCACTTTCTACAGAAAAGTACAGCTGGGTTGAAAACGTAAGATAGACATTGAAGGAGTTGAAGGTGGTAAGAAAGTATAGAGCTCATGTTTGCTGACTGCTGAAGAAGTACTGTCGTCCTCATTCAATCACATTATCCAGATGAGACGCGGCACAAGTATGTGTGTACGAGCATCAGCGTCAATAGGATAAACGTGTACATACATATGTGTGTGTACATGTAAGCTGAAGGAAGCTTTCTTCTCAATGTTACTATTTTCCTTCACCAAATTTGTCCTTCTCTCCTCATTTTCCGTTGCATTGTATGCAATGCACTGTACGTACCTACGGGCGTTTAAGCAGAGCTTTGGAACGTTAGTTGGGCTCCTTTAAACTTACATTAGAGTTCCAATTCATCTCGATAATGTTCCAGTCGAGAAGGGCTCAATTTTCTTTCCAAACTTTGCTGGCATAGCGGAAGGAAGGAACCTGGTTGTTTGATGAGGATGAGGATGAAGACGGTGACGAACAAATAGCAAACAGTCAAAGCTCTTGAGGTCCTGAACAATATGCACGTATATGTATGTATATGAGTATGTATTATCCATTATAAACAGAGACTCTTGGCACAAATTCTAAAGTCAAATATATATTTATATATCAAACATACGTACACATATTATACGTATATCTCTATTCACATTTACAGGTTGATGACTGTTGATGGTAACAGACATAATATTTGAATGTTCGCCACTTCAAAACTCGTGTTGGGTGTACTTGCACATGCATGCATACATATCTGCACAACATGAATAGCTTCTGGTTGTCTACATTTTGTGTTCTTGTTCTCTCTCATGTTCATCAGTCGCTTAGGAAATGGCCGTAATAATTTTGGACAGTTTACACTTTACAGCTCCCACTGTTGTTCATATCTGCCATTCTTTGCATGGTTCATGTTCAAAACTCAAAACTGTCCTCCTTTCTCACATCTCATCTCATTAGTTAATTTAGCCTGGTTCTTACACACATTACGCTTACTGATGTGGTGTGATGAAGTCCCTGTCATTTTACATGCATCTGTATACCCACGCATTTTCCATTTACATATAGATACGTACGTACATCCAGTCAAGATTAGATCTGGGGGAGATGTTGACGGTAATGTAAAGGAATGTAAAGTGTAAAGGCATCACAGCATTCAACATAAATTCAAAATGCAAACAGCAAATAGCAAGCAAAACTGCATAAAATGTTTGCATACAGTAGAATCGCCTGACACTATTACAAAATTCAGAACTACATCCTTAAGTCTGCTTATGTTTACGTTTTTAATTGATCTACTGCTTAAAAATTTAATTTCATGCTTCTTTTTATTTGTAAAGTTCTTACAGGCGAAAGGGTAACTTAAATTGTTGAAGTTAGGGTTATCATACCTACATGATGAGAATTCACTGTATTTTCCACGGAATTTTCATACTATGTATATGTAGGGCAGCTATACCTGAATTTATTTTATCTGTCCCAGTAATATTTCGAAATGGCTTGTAAACTCCTTCAAGGCTCTTATAATAGTTGTCATTTCCATTTTATATTACCTATATATTATGGTGCGGTGCAATTCTACAATCGTACAAGTCTTATTATTTGATATAAAATGGAGTTCAAATCCTTTTTTTGTAAAATTCAAAAATGATGTCTACTTCGTTTTATATGTGTAATGTTGTGGCATTTTATACTTTTTATACGACTTTTTTATCTGCAATTTGTTGGTGTTTGCCTTTACGTTTATGTGTTTATTTTTGCCCACAGTTTCAAATTATTTATCGTCATCCTCAACTTGACAGTTTATTGACGGAATAGACATCTTCTTGTTCTTACTTACTTGCTCTTGTTTCATGTTTTTGGGCTTGATGTAGAATTAAAAGTTGATTGCTCTCATAAAAACAGAGGGGAGAACAAATGAGAATGAATGAGGAAGTGGAAAGGTATTAAGTATTAAGTTCCGGGTTCCTCACTTTTTACTTTTTACCTTGCGAGAGAGAAAGGGAGATGAGGATGAGCAGAAGGGGAAAATTCAGAGAGACAAGACAAGATAAGACACGAGAACAAGAAAAGAGGAGCCAAAGAGCGATGGTTCTCAGCAAGTGCTGTGTGTATGTGTGTAGTGTGCATACATAAGCCGTTGGCAAAGTATTTTACAAAGATGAAAATGGTAGGGTGAAAAGCTCAGGCCTCAACTCACTTTTTCAAGCTCGAGTATTCTCAAGTTTTCTCTCTCAAGTTTCAAAGATGGGATGGGAAAGGAAGAGTAAAAGGGAATAGCATGAGGAGAGCAGCGAGGCAGGCAGCAAGCTAATTAGCGACCAGTGAGAATTAGCATTTCACACCATGTAATTTACCTTGAGAAAATCGATCCGCACGCTTATCTCTTCAAATTATGTACATACCTCCTTCACAGTTTTCTTTACCTTAGGCAATTTCTGCTATTTCTTTGTATAATATAGAATGTACTATGCACACGGATACACCACAGTGTAAATCCGTTGCACTTTCCCCACATCTTTATTAAAATAATTTTGAAAAGATATTTCTTATGCACTTTCCTCTAACACTGCATTTCAAATTCACCGTGACAAAAATAAACACTGCGTATTAGTGAGATTCGGCAAGTTTGGCGAGTGTTTAAACACAATTCTGTCGAATTTTCAGAGAGAGCAGTTGACTTATTTGGATGAATCATGCAACATCTATTTTTTCTAAATCCAATGGCTATTTCATGCCGAACCTCCATATTCTATATTATTGTAGTGCATAGTAACAAAGCCAGCTTGGATATTAAAACAAAGATAAGGATAAGCCCGGTGCATTCATAATCAGCTCCTGTCCTAATGCCCAAAACACTAGAATACTACACTCATGTTGTTTTTACAATTTACAATGTTTACAAGAGAACAAGGTGTAATCGTAATGTTATGCAATTAAATCTGCCTCAGCCTGATAATCTTAATACAATATTATACAAGTACGTATATATACACATATTACTTTGTGCACTCGCGATCGCATTGTGTGTTGTGTAAAAGCAACATAATAACTTCCCTACTTTTCTCAGCAACTGCGAAAGGAAAAGGATAGAGAGAAAAACAAGACATGCAACCTGGCGAAAAAGGCCAAAGCCAGAGTAACTATATATCTACTATCCACTATTTATTTAGAAGATACTTCCAAGTTCAAATATTAAATTAGCGGTGGGAGAGGGGGAAAGGAGAAAAACAAGAGGCGAATGAGTGAGTCAGTGAGTGAGTCCCATTGGAAAAGGCAGAATTTGTTAGTAGTACAAATACAAATAGCTCCACTTTATACTTTACTTTTACTTTATAATGGTATAAGATAGGAAAGAAAAAGTGTGTGTGCTGGCTTCTTGGCTTGTATGGAATATATACGAGGCGATACAATTTTTATGACTGTCTTGTGGCCCTTTCACGTTATTCAATATTTAGAATGAGCTGTAACTTTTTGGCATTTGCAGAGAGAAGAAGTACACGTGGACTCATAAACAATTAAGTCGAGTAAATAAGTAGGAAAAGAAAAGTTTGCGTTTGCAATTTTTACCGTGAAAAATTGATTTGTAAATTAGAAAAATGAAGGGATAAAAATGACTTACAAGTAATAAATGTGATTTCTCCAATTATCGAACAGCTAGGTGAAGGCAAACGGTTTATTATTGGCAAGCATTCTTACATGCTCCTAATATTATCAAGTTTCAAAACTTTTATCAAAGTCGATGATTAAATTTGGAACACGGGTTTTTTAGTATTTGAACATACATATACAGGCGGCTGAATGTTTGAGGACACTTTTAACGTTTCCAAATACTTGTTTCCCTCCAACATCCAACATTAGATTGCAATTACATAATAATACTTTTTTCTACAAACGTTCGATGAATCCAACAGTCACATTAAATTGACACGCTGACAACGATACTTTTTACCCTGTACTTTTTACACTGAATTTTATTTCATTCACACGTCACGCGTCAAAACTAAATTCACAAATTCACCTCCATTAATTTTTTTACAATCAACAATCTCAAAAAACCTGTGCACAGTGCAATATAAATTTGTGGGCTATTATAAAAACCCTGTTGATAAAAACAACACGAAACTATGTATCAAGTTAAGGTAGAAAATTTATGTCAAAAACTACAAATTGATGCATCATACCTTATGAAACGCATGGAGTCACGAACGAACCGTCCGACGTGGACGACAACTTGAGGGGAACTAAACTATGTCTACATACAAGAATGTAGTGCAAGTGATCGGTGCGTGCCGCACTCATCCCGTCTGCTCTGTTCAGAGTATTTTCCCCTTTCCTTCAGCAAACAAGCAGCATTAGACAGAAGCACAAGCAAAGCAAGAGGAGGAACGAGTTCCAGTTATATTGTACAGAGCTCGAGTGTACAAATACTACACACAGACTTACTAACATAGTATAGGTACATTAGTTTGTCCACACTCTGTGCTTGGCATATGGAGAATGGAGTGGAGTGGAAAAATAAGGACGAGGGTGGAAATATGAAATACTGTGCATACACAAATATACACAAAGATTTTCCACAGTTTCAAGCCTCGAACATCCAAAAATACACAGAAGAGAGTGAAGAGTACATTGAGTGACATTGATGCACCAAAAACTATATATTCTAAACCAACTCACTCACTCACTCACTCATTTTCTCTTTACCTATTTTTCTTTCCTTTTCTTCGTTTGCCTTTTCTGCTAGTTCTCTCTGCATCTATCGGGCGAAAAACTTTAGATAATGTTAGTTTTTCTTTTTTCTCTTCAACTTTTCCTGTTGTACAAACAAAAGGAATGGGCAAACAAATGAAGATTGATTATTTACAAAATTTGATGATTTACTGTTTACGCACCACCTACAACCAACACCAATATAGATAATTTTTGTTTTATATTAATGCTATTCAAATTCAATTACGCAATTCGAATTTCAACCGTTTGTGTGGGGAAAAGATTGTGTGAAATTCAAATTCACCACGATCATAATATTTTGTAGTTTATTTATTTATGCATTTATGAATGTGAGATGTTAGTATACGTTTTGTATGCAAACAAACAAAATGCAAAATATGTAGCGTGCATTGCCAATCGAAAGATCATAAACGAAAGTGAGTGTTTGGGATGTACATACACAAAGATTCTGAAGGAAAAGGAACAGCTACAAAAAAGAACCTGGTTTGATTTCCATCAACAATCAACCATCCACACATGAGTTGAAGGCAAGTTTGACGTCTAAAGAAATTAAAAATGTGCTTCTGTTATCTTGTTTTACTTGCGTATTAATCCCTCATTTTGCTCAGCTATTAGCTGCTTTCCTGCATTATTGCTTGTACACTTAAAAGGCTTAAGACTCCAGGTCATAATGTTGTACGTATAGAGAACGTACATAAAGAAAGCTCGTCTCTCATCTCCTGAATACAATTAAAACTCTTGCTGGATGTTGATTAACCTGATTTTACGCTAGAGAGTTCATGCATCCACAAAAGATGTTCACGCTGCATGCTCAATTATACAAATGAGTCCTCAGCTGTACTACAATATCACACAGCACATCTTTACAAATATTGAAAGTGAGCATACGTAACTAGACATGAGCAGGCAGAAAACTCCTTGTTGCTAGCCGTAAAAAATCTAATGCATACATGAATCTGAATCTTGATTGTTACCAGTCGCTCCTTGGACAAATTTGAATTTAAATTTGAATAATTTTATGGTTAGGATAGGAAGGTTGTGCATTGGACTCTAACAATTTTTCTCAATTTTATTCAGGTCAGCAGTATAACCAATACATTATGCCTTTATCAAAAAAATATACTTGAAAAAAGTGACAAGAACTTTTTTTAAGAACTGCCAAACCTTTCTAATCCGTAGCGTGTAAGCATTATTTCACCGGTAAGAGCAAGTGTAAGAACACGTTCACATTCAATATTCCATATTCAATTCAGCCGGAGATGGAGAACTCCATCAAAATCAGATTCCTCCATGCAAGTCAAAGCGAGGAGAGAGACTCATGCAATAATGCAGCCCGCATGGAAATACATAATATACACATTTAATTTTTAATTTATTGGCTGACCAACGTGACACAAGGCATGGGGCTCAAAATTCAAAAGAATAAAAAATGATGTGACTCCCTCACTCTTTCTTTCTCTCATGTATGTATATAAGATATTTCGTCTTGCGACTTCATCTCCATACATTTATCACTGAACGAGCTGCAAATGTAAACAAATAAGAATAAACTCTGTGACACAAGCAATAATGAATAATAGAAGGATAAAAAGTTTCGCTGCAGTCAATATTCAGCAACAGTGACAAAACAACAGCAAATATGCACGTAAAATAATACTGCAAGTACATACAATATTAATACTGCCAAAATACATGCAATACAAAGAAGTACAGATCGAATAAGCTTTTATTTTATTATATTATGTTTTCAAAGCTTTAAACGTCAAGCTGGTTTCATGCCCCTTACTTTATGCTTTCCATGAGACGAATTAATTTTCATTCATTAATTTATTAGCATTTTCATTTGGAGAATCATTTTGTCCTTGTTTTTTATATGGTGTGGACTTTGCTACTGCTCCAGCCATGTTGTGTATTAGTTATGTCTGCGTGGTTTGAGATCTGAACATTAAGAACAACATCAGTGCGTATATTTGTATGTATGTATGTATGTGTATTCTAGTAAACGATAAAAAACGGGGCATAATAAAAACTTCTGCCATTTTGACTCGGCTAATTTAATAATTCACAAATTTATTCCTTATCTCAAAATCCTGATTAAGCCGGACAGTTTTATTCCGTCTACATTGCACAGTTTACGGGCACAAAAAAATGGAACGGGATTTATTTGCCATTTATTTGCTCCTTATTTAGTACTGCAGAAATGGTGGAAAACTTTATTGGTTCATGGTTAATCACAGTCACCCACGCGCTCTGTTTTGTTTACGTTTCGTTAATTGCACACTCTATAGTGGTACTGCAAAATTTTTAGTGCTATCCGGCTGAATTCCTCAAAACAAAAACACTTATATTAGCAGGAGAAATCCCCGTATTAATACACGAATACAATACAATACAATGTACAATGTGTGTATGCAATTTGTGGTTTCACACTCAAAGTAGAAAAATACATACAGTTCGTAGGAAAACATGTTTGAGCTATGGAAAACAATGGAGAGGGGGGAGTAGTTAAAATTTATTGTTCCATGCTGTAACTTTGGCGATAAGTTTAAGTTTAATACTCTCCCTATTTTCAATCTTTACGCTTTCTTTCTACAATACTTAGTTATAAGCAAGAACGGTAATGGAGAAAACATAAAATTTAATCCGCACTTGTAAAATCTGCCAAAAAACCAGAGCTCATGCGAGTCTCGTAGTTTCTTTAAAGTTTGTGCAATAACGTTCTGCTGTTATTAGAGAGGCTTGACATCAAATGGATGAAAATTGTTGAATAAATTCTTCATTTGCTCAATTTATTTGAAATTTGTAAATGGCGTTACCACGTAAAAGATTCTGAAGAATACAGTTATAATAATTACTGTTTGTCCAAAAATATTCCAAAAGAAATAAAAATTAGAAGAATGAAGAAAAAATTGTTCATTTCTGTTCTTGAAAAAAAACATAATGAATAACCTCCCAACTAAGAAAAAAGAAACATTTCAAGCTTCGACTTTCATACCTTTTCCCATATTATCCTGAACACAGTCATTTTCAGTGCAGGATGTGCACATTTTAGGTAAAAAAGAAACGTAAATCCTCCACGCAGTTTTCCGTTGTTCGTGTGCGAGTACTGATACTATGGCAATGACGTTATGCGGTAAAATAACGAAGGAAAATACAAACTGGATGCAAACATGGAGCAAAGTAATAATAATATAGCACGAGTGTCTTAGATCTTAGCTTACACTTTATCCATACGAGTAAATGATACAGTTTGGGAAATCAGAGCCAAGCCCAGGGTAAAACTATCTGAGACTTTACATAAAATAGTACATATAATGCAAAAGGGATAAAGTGAATCGCTCTCTCCTGGTTTGGATTTTGGAAAACGTACGGTTGACTATATGAGTTCTTGCCGTTTGCCTCATGCTTTCACGGCTGTTATTTATTAATTGTTTATAGAGGCAAGTTTGCGTCGTGGAAATCTTCCTTACGGATTTCGTAGACGGATATGAGACAGGCTCAGGAATAAATAACAGTTTCGATGTACCTCTGGCTGCCTGCACGCTGTATATTGTATATAGATATATGGAGCCAAATAAGGGGAAAAGTCAAGTCGTTTGAGTCCATAGGGAAATACTGCGAGACATGTCTCATGCCATGGAAATGTAGAAGGAATATGTATGTACATAGTGAGAGAAAGAGTCTGTGTATAGAGAGAGATCGACTCATGCTGCTTCCGAAGTTGAACGTGAGAAGAGATGAGGACAAAACTGAGAAGAAATAAGTACAGGCATGTAAAAGTACATCTGAATTTCCCATACAGAAACGTCTGTATTTGACTTTGCATTGGAAAATATCCCTTCCAGCTTTAACTGTGACTTTGGAAATTCAATCCATGAAATTAAGTCTGCATAAATCAGTCGGATACCCACACACAGCAAAAACTGGTGAATAATTTTCAGGAAGACGTTCCTAATTTTCTCCGTGATTTTTATAAATAAAGTTGCAATCTAGATGTTAAATTGGTGCTTAGAACTTAGAGCACATCCTACTTATCGATTAATACAAATCATTAAGTTGACTTAAACATTAAACAAATTGTTTGGCCAAACACCTCATCAACCAATGCACCTATTTAAATATTACAGACTGGTCATTTATATACTTTTCTCTGTGTTGATTATGTGTACAGTGTACAAATTAAGTCGGTGTTTGGATTGCAATATCAGAATAAAAAGTTTCACACATCTTTATATTATGTATCAAGTGGTCAAATAGAAAAGCTCCTTGATTATTTATTGCTCCAATAGACAACTCCTGGCTCCTGGCAACATATTTTTCATAAACAAATATGTATGTGCTAATGTTGCGAGTGAGTTTTTTTAACCGTCTGTGTATTTACTATTCCTGATCTTCATTCGGCATGCATAAGTACACCTGTATAATAACTATAGCTACAGCCATATGTGTAGGCCTACTCATATAAGTTACACATAATTGAAAAAATAGACACACATGGGAAAATTTTCTAGATTAGGAATTTAATTACAGATTCAGAGGTGTTCAGTTCAGCTCATCTGGCCTCTACTCCAAGTCTATGCCCTTATTTGCAAATTTTTATTGATATGGGTAAACTATTAGTATTAAATGGAGATTTAGCCAGATGGATATTTGCTCAGCTAAATTATCCCTCTTGCTACTAAATAGAAGGAGCTTAAATAAATGAGACAGTAAATGGTGATAAGAATGATACAAGCATAAAAAAAGTGAGTAAATAATGTACAAGAAAAAAGAAAAGTGTCGAGACGTACGTAGTCCATTTTTTTACAATATTAGCTACTTATGTACATGGTAAAGAGAAATGAAATGAAAGACATGACAAATGACAAATTATCAATTATTGGCTCGAAGGGAAAAGAGAATCTTATTCCTGTTTCAAAATGTGCCATTAATGCAAACATGTCTTTGTAAAATGCACATATTTAGATTTAGAAAAGATACATGTTAGTTTTATTAAGGAGATTATAGTAAACAAGTTGAAGACGTGGAAAAAATAATAGTTGATGAGCTTTTATTAGTCTGCATAAGTACACTCTCTTTATATTATGAACTTCGAACTAGTGCGTACTTTTATTTACTTTGTGCTCACATTGTAAATGTGAATACATAGAAAAATGTATTGGTTTACAACTTGAGAGTGCAACATTCAAGTTTTACAACGTTGTGGGCTGGCCGTTTCAATTTTTCAAACTGTACAGACATATGTACCTGTACTACAATATACGTACTTATGTTATGCAGTTTTGTGGAATTGATTACTTTATTGATATTTAAACGTACATTTCTGTACTGTAACTAAAATTGTTTTTTATGCACATTATTATTACTTATTACATCATGATGCGAATGAATTGAACAAAGAAACGTAAATTGTTCTTAGACAAATTTGTTGCTGATTTTTACTGCATCGAAATCAACGTTTTGCAGTATTTTATGCGTAAAACCCGAGGATAAAATTGGAAAATGCATAAATTTAAAACCACTAAAGAATGAACAAATAAACGGTCGTAAAACCATCCTCTATATATGTATTCCATGGGCCAATTACCTTCATAAAGTAAAAAAGTTGTATTCTACTTAAAAGTTTGTCTTGATACTTTGTTGTGCAAGAAGGAGTGACTGATACAAAGTAAGCCATGCACAAAATGCCCAGTACATAAGTACAACATAATCCTCGACCAACTCGTTCGTTGACCACAGGTCAGTTTCAGTTTTCAATTTGCAACGTTTAGTATTCAATGTCAACTTAAAAAGTTAATGGTTATAAGCATGAACTGATACGGGATGATTTTTCATTTTGGGGTTATGTAAAAGGCCAATTCTTAGTAAAAAGATTTATGCATGAAACATAATCTGGATTTTTGCAAATTGTTTGCATACACTCAGGCATAAAATGGATCTAAAAAGTTTAGCCAGTGGCACCCTGTGGGGATTTTACAGTGTTGACTTGAAACTTGGCACTCAATTTAAACGAGAAAATTCACATAAATAAGTAAATGAGATGGTTGATGACTGCGCGAATAACTTTGAATCGCACTCGATTCTCCCATACTTTGGATGCCGATTGAAGCATCAAGCCTGTTCTGAAAACTATACACATAGAGATACTTAGTTATTATTTATTTATTTATGTATGCGCTATTCGTTCAAATCTCTTTCTGAACTTTCCGCGATGTGAATTCTAAACACAACGCAAGAAAATAAAAATGAGCAACTTCTCGCATATTATAAGTAGATACATACATGAGAAATATGAGATTGAGTTGAGGATGGGCTTCATCGCTTTATTTTATTGGCAAAACTTGTTTGGATAGATAATCAGAGTCGTAAAGAGTAAAGTAAATACCTAATAAATTCTGCAAATTTTCTTTCTCTTATCATCTCTTATGGTCACAATTAACTTGAAGCTTTATAAAATATAATGTAAATATGTATGTTCCCTTGATTCAATAAATGAGCGGTTGAAAATATAAGGAAAGACGAAAGGTAAAATAACACGTTTTATTGACTTTCTCGAGTTTTATGGATATTGATTTTCTGGTCTGATTTGTCTCTCTTCTTATGATTTAAGGTCGATCGGACATAGTTAAGTATGTGAGTATAATTTTGTCTAAAATATTTTCATCAACAATATTTTATAACTAATTCAAGATTACTGATATTGGCAAAAGCAAAAGATAGAATAAAGCTAAAACGTACATTGCCGTACTGTTGTTAAAATGTAAGTTACACACATAGCTCGCAAAGTTGACGCAAATAATGCAGATTGATTTTTATGCAGAAGTTGACGTTGTTTTTATTGTCCATGCTGCAGTAAACATTTAATGGAGTTGAATATGCAGCATACAATTGTTAGGGTTTTCAAAAAGTATAATTTGTGAGCCCATCGTATGTAATATAGTACCTATGTGCTATCATATTACAATGAAATTTAAAAATCAATCTATTATGCACAATTTAATCCACTCTTAAACCAACAAGGTATTATCCAGTTAAAAATTTCACTGATTACAGCCCATGTTTGCTCACAGAAAACGAGAAATATACACAATGCATAAGTATAACACATTTGATGTGCAAGTATAAACAACAAATGGATGTCACACCACACTTTCAGATGAGCTTCTGGTAAAGTATGGCAAGCTAAGAGAGATTAATTACAAGCAATCAAGTAATAAATTGAAAACCTAAATTAAATGCTGTTAGCAAAAAATAATCCTAGCAAGAAATAATGCAGCTTTTGCACGTATAGAGTGTTATCTCACAGCCTTTCCATAATCACTTAATTGGCTGTACGTGATAAGCGCGGATTAGTCGAGTTTTAGCCAAAATAAGTATTTGCACAGGCACTCGACCCATGACCACGGAATATAAGTAGATTAAGTATGTTATCACAAATTTGCAGCCACATACAGTGCAAACTACTTAAACTACAGCCAAAAAATTACTGTCTTACAATAACATTAACTTAGGTATCAAATAACAATGAAAATTGTCCAAAAACAATGAGTATGCAATAATGTATATTATAAGAGCTAAAAATTTATTACATCGTTAAAAATGAGCCGGTGATACATACATTTGTTTTAAATTTCCACAAAATTTAGCATCCTCTTCTACAAGCGCTTCTGTTCTAAACAACAAACAACTATTGAATTTCTCTGATATTTATTTCAAAACGAATGAAATGAAGAAAACACATTGTTGCTTGTTTGTTGATGTGATGCAGTGGCATGCCCACCTTCCACATTTTATGTATCGGATAGTTACAACTTGGGCATGTAATGGTTTTTCCTGTGACTTATGGAAGTTTGAATAGACGTATGATTTTTATTCCTGAACTTGTGTTTATGTACTGCATACACAGGTAGACATCTGAAGAGTTTGTGTTTGTCAATGTGGAGCGAGGAGTGATCGGACTGGAATTGTAAAGTCATGACAGGAGACTCCTATTGTTGTTGTTCCATTTGGAAGGTGAGAAAGGGTCATGATCTGTACTGCCACCGTGAAGGGAATATGAATTCAAATAGTTATGTATCATGCTTATTTTACACCCATAAAGTGTGATTTGATCCTTCCCATGTTAGGAGTATAGAAATTCAACTTCTTTGTTTTCTTTCCTTGACTCACAATCAGAGCCAACTAAAGTAAAAACGATCACACCAAGGAGCTCACGACAGCATTGCGGGTGTTTCGCAGTCACTGGCGATATGCCAACTACTATACAACTGAATCTGTATTCGTACTTAATTGTTCCTTAAGAATCAATATATAATAAAAAAGTTACTTTTCTTTATCAATCGTATTATTTCCTTAAATTTTCACGTTACTTTGGAAAGGTAGCATTTACCTCGACAGCAGAATCTCATTTGAATATTTACTATGAACCCATCGATTATTTTACAAGTACCAAACCTCTCGATTGCTTACATAACCGCATAGGTGTATTGTATATTGTATATTGTGGGAGATACTCTTTTTAGATTTATCTGTAACTCTTCTCTCCTGTGAAAATCAAAGCCCAAACAAAGACGAGACATATACACAAACTACAGAGACAATTTATACAGTGGAGAAATATTTGAAGAAAACAGTCAAGTCATCGTCTCTTCCTCAAATAGAAAAAAAAGCAAAAGTATTTGAAGCGAAAACAACGCTGGATATGTTTTTAAGGGCATTATTCAGTCAGTCAGTAAGCCACACAAAAAATTTGGGTGCAATTGCCATCCAGTGGGAATTTCTCTCGCTGTGTATGCTTGTTTCTTCATGTCAAAATTTACTCTAGTTAACATCGTGGCCAGAGAAGGGTAATGTTGATTATCATTCTTCTCCTTCTTGTGGAGACATTGTTCCTGCATTATGGATGTTAGAAACGCTGCAGGTACAATATCTATATAGGAGTATTAGCTAATATTGTATTACACACATTGACCAAAATTATTTCTGACAACATATTTGTTTGTGTCTGCTCTTACATATTTAAATGATATAATATAAACCAAGTATCGAATTTCTATATCCCTGTATATTGATAAAAACGTTCAAGTATAATATGCATACACAAAACATACAGCCACACGTGTTGCGATGAATTTCGTGGCTTGATTTTGAAACGGGAAAGCGTGGCACACAATCAACTCGTAATTTTTTCTATAGCCACCTAATTCCAATACATAGGGGGGTACATGACATAAACAACTTTGGTGGTCACATGCATGCATGTATAATGTTTATGTAGTATGTAGTATAATATGTTGTCGCTTATTGAATGCGGTGGAACTTATGTATGAAGGATTGAAGGAGAGTTTTACGTAC
This sequence comes from Sminthurinus bimaculatus, assembly GCA_034698285.1. Classification (NCBI taxonomy): domain Eukaryota; kingdom Metazoa; phylum Arthropoda; class Collembola; order Symphypleona; family Katiannidae; genus Sminthurinus; species Sminthurinus bimaculatus. The sequence goes on along the minus strand of JAQIVE010000229.1, from coordinate 6,519 downwards.
TTTTCCGTATCTTAATGAGTAGCTCCAGAGGTTTCATTCGCTTTTATATTGCTCGTTAGCCAATATATTTTTGAACACGCACACATACATTTATGTTTGATTGGGACAAAATCCTGAAACTCGTAAAAAAATTTACCTTACATCATAGGAAAAAGCTTCAAAAAATGATAAACCACCCATTCTTTCCGAATTGGGCACGTTCAAGACTTGAAAAATATGTAAAAGCTTGAAACGGACGCTATTATAATTATTTGTAACACCCAGATCGTTTGGTGTCAGCAAGGTAAAACAGCCTTGAAAAAAACTGCAAATGTTTAATTTATCTCTATACGTACAGCAAGAAACGGCCGACATCCGTTTAAGGGCAGTTTTTAAAACTGTGTAAACCTTTTGAGTTTTAAGGAACTCTGAGTAGTCTTGGAATTTTTGAATTGTGATTGTGAGTAATTCCAAAGTCTAACCACATATAAGATATATAAGGAGTATCTCTATTCCAGTTCCGTTCTCGGTATTTATTGATTTGATAAGACGAATCTGAAGTTTGAAACATGAAACTTCAAAACTACATAGTCAACTAAAATCTAATGTGTGTTACGACATATCCCACGATCATTTATTCTGGGCCCTGTGTGAGCTCTAACTAAATAAACACCCCAGTTCACGTCCACATCAAATTCTGATGACCTATGTTGTCTCTGATTTCCGCTATAAATTATTAATGCCGAATATTAAGTTTCAATCATTTAAAAAGTTGAAAAGGAAATCCGCATAGGTCAGTAGCCAGTTTAAACTGTATAGATCTTTTTAAATACGGATGTGATTTTTGGTCTATTGCGTTTGTACAGAACCTTAGTTTAAAAACTAAATGCCAGTTAAGACAAGAAGAAAATAAACTCTCATTAGGAATTCAAAAAAAGTTTGATCTATTATTTCTCATTAAGTGTTAAACTTAAAAGACATTCTCTACATCGCTGTTAAGCATTTAACTTCATACTGCTTCAAAATGATTTATAGCTGTCCACCTCTTTCCACTTTTCTACAAAATTCCTGTGAAAACAATAAAGAATATGTGTGATGTGCCTGGTAACTTCACCCTTAGCAAGAGCTTTTCTCATTACAAAATATGGCACAAACATTTAGTCATTGAATATACATTGCGAATGACCAGAGAATTTGCTTTCATGTCACATACTATATTAAAATTGACAATGTGTGTCCTGACGCTTAATAGACTCAAAACAAGGTTTGCTCAGACGTTTTGCAAATTTTTGAGGTTTGTAGTTGTAATTGTTACGATAAGTTGGACAGGTTCAAGTATCAAACATTTACAATATACGGGTACATGCATCTCCTGTAACACAGAGTAAATTAGGTATCTTTTGCCTGCTTTGTCACTTCCCACATAATGTTCCTGCAGATTTTTTCAATTTTGAAAAAAATAAAGAGTAACATACGATATGGAAGTTGTACCCATACAATAGGCTCACATAAATGTACAAATATTGAGCTGGAGGAAATCAACGTGGGGTGCCCTTCAAATTTATACAAGAAAATGAGTCACATTTGCTCCATTGTTCTGTTTGTCTGTATTCTTTGTTCAACAGAAAGACCTGCGAGTTTTTGAAAGTAAACACGAAAAACGAAAATTTGGGAATCGACGGGAGATGATGAGCTGTGAGCAGCCAGGAAATAAAATAGAAACGCTTTCCTTATCTTGTCCTCTTATTTTTCCATCTCATCGTCATCAGCCACTGCTTGTTAGATATCAAACAAAACTATCTACTGTTTTGCCTAACTATCCTCATCCTTGTGGAGTAAAAAGGAAGAAGAAAGAGGAAGCAGGGGAAGCAAAAGAATGAAGGGTGACCGAGAAACAAAATTAAAATTCGCTGCATGCATCTTGGCAAGAGGGTCATAAAATTTGCCAGTTTTATCATTGACGCCTGCATTACTACTGTGTACACCGGACAGACAGTTGCATGGTTCATGTTAAACCATGTACATGCATAATATGTATGTATGCTGAACATATACATAGATAGATACCTGCATCTGCACATTTTTTTATTTTTTTAGGATCAAAAGGGGATGTAAATTAATGGAAGAGAATTATTGTCCACAGGATAGTAACAATAATAATATTATCATTATTAAGAGTTCTAGGAATACATAATATGAAAAGCGTGGAAACTCGTAAAGTTTTTGAAATTCAGTCTGAGCGTGAAACAAGTTTGTTTATGCTGTTGTCTACGGTGCATAATATGCCATGCTACGGATTATTATGTATTATGCACAAATATACAGCTACAAGTGTACGAGTAGTCTACATTAACATCAACGCGTATGTGAAAACTCATAAAATAATATGCTTTGTTTGCTCACGGATGACAGTTGAGCATTATTGACGATCTGGCTCTGGATTTCAAGAGTCTCATACAGATAGAGCTGGAGGAGCGAGCTGACCTGCACGGTGAACAAACAGCATGAGTAAATATTTTAGAAATGAACCAACGCTTTTTTCTTTCTCCTTGCCTCTGTCTCTCTCTCTCTCTTTCCATGGAGAGAATTTTTTCTTTTCTTAATTTACGCCATGCACTCATCAGAACGACAAAAAGAACACCACACACGTTTTGAATTTTTTTCCTCTCCTCATACTTCAAACACAATGCCAATCGTAAATTTCAAACTGTAGCTGGTGTGTTTCAGCGTGATTCGTGTAAACTCTGGTAAATTAACGAGGAACGGTAATTGAATATTAATTTTGGATAATTGTTTATTGTGACTGCTCGCACACAAAGACAAAACAAAAGAGCAAGATGACGAAGCTCAGGTAGGCTAACAAGCTCGAATCGACGATTAAGGGAAAGACAGATGCATGTGTATGTACAATCCCAACGGTCAACGTGCCCCTGATTTGCCATATTAGTCAAGGTCATCGTTGTTAGTGATAGAGATGTTGAATATTTATTGCTTAGTTCTTTGATTCATTGGTCATTGAAAAAGTTTATGAAATGAACTTATGCAGGAATATTACGGATTGATCTTTGAGTTTGTGTTTAAGTTTGATTACTCTTTGAGTCTTGAACATAGCCTTGGTATTTCTTTTTAACATGCAGATCCAAGACATGATGCAAGTAAACTATCTATTGCATTAAATTTATTATTGAAAACTGTAAGTCTGAAAGTGATTGTCAATACAACTGGTGAGATGGTGAGAAGCTGTTTCCACCATACGGCGAAAGCTTTGGTGGTCGACGGGAAATCAGCCTTCGTTTTACTTTAACTTCTATCTCTGTGTGTCATGTTGTACTTGTGGTAGGATGTTTGCTGTGAAACTACTGCTGATTGTAATTTATTCTACTGATGGCCAAAATCAGCATCAACCCTTTATTTTCCTAGACAATATTGGGCGACGTTTATCAAAACGTTGGGCAGGAAGAATCCCCATGGAGTAACTCAAGGAGCTAAATCACGCTTTTCATGGAGGATGAAAGAAGAGCAAAAGAAGTAAAAACCAGAAAATCTATGCATACAGTAGACGTTTTTTTTCAAAAATACGAAAACAAAGAGTCAAAAGCCAATGCGTAAATAATACCATGCAGTTCGAGCTTCCATTTCCATGATGATTTCAGTTCCCAACGTTTTCCCGTCCCGGTTTGCTGCAAAGTGCAAATAAACTGTTGAAAATCCATCCGGATGACTTTCACTCAATATCCGTTACAGCAAAAAAAAATTGGAAAAAAGCTCGGTGTATATTTTTAAATGTGTAAAGCTTTTAAATTTTTACTTTAAATTTTTTAACAGTTTTCTATTTTATGTTTAAATGCTTTTATGTTGAGGAGTGACAAACTAAACTGGCTCATTGTTGTCACAAAAACATTTTGGTAGGAAATGCGTAAGTTCACGGTCTACGTCAACGTAGTGTACAACACTGACAACATTCAGTTTGTTCATACGCTGCACGAATCGGATGATAGAGTGAGCTTGCTGTGATGGTGAATAGTTGGGAATAGCATAACTAGCTACTTGTTCGTTTGGTTCATTCTTTCGTAAATAAAAGTTCACGATACGCCTTGCCTCGCTCACATCTCACGTCTGGTTCGTCGTTGGATCAAGAAAGTTTTTGATGTTAATACTGTTATCTTGTCTTTCTTGAAAAAAATTGTACTATGAAAACTTTCACCTGGTATAAGTCATCCTTTTCTTCATCCTCAAAGGCAAACGTCATACTGGACTACTTTTGTAATTTTTGTTGGAAACTTCAGAGAGAAAATTGAGTTTTCCGTGAATTAAAAAGTTAAGACAATGAGACGAAACGCTTAAACTTTTCACACAAGAATATTCCGTTATCTAATTAATCAAAGGCTTGAATTTGCATTGGAAATGGTCTGTTGTACTTGGATAACCTAATTGAAGCTATTGACTTATAGAATTCGAGTAAACTGAGTAGATTGGCAGTAGATTTTACGTTCTTTTATGTTCTTATTGCTTATCATTGATGACTTTTTACATGAAATAATTAAGCAAAATAGTATAAAATAGTTTAGCTTTTCATAAATGCATTTTTCTGAGAGTCATTGTCTCACTTGTCCGTTTTGTCTCAGGTACAAAATAAGCAGATCACACATTTTACATTATCTAAACCTATATAAAGTGAACTTATTGAGTTTAAATGTAAACTGTACCAGTAGAGTACATCAAACTGAACTTCAAAAAGCTTTTAATTCTATAGGGTTCGTTTTATATCATGGCATTTTTTGCATAACCTACGTATTGCATTTACATGCCTTCTATGGCTGTGGCTTAGAAATAAGTTAGAAATAAACTTCTCATTACTATTGATTGAGTGTAATAAGACCTATGGGAGTCATTCTCGTCGTTCGCATCATTTTTCTCTTTTCCTCCACCTTGTTTATTCATCATCTTTGCAAGTGTACCAAAATACCCAGCCACACTACCTAATTTTTTTCACAAGGAATGGAGCAAACACCAAACACATTGAAAATGTGCCTTTACATTTTACAAGTACAATGTACATATCTTACCCATAAAACGCAAGCATTCCCTATTCCACATTCGTTGTATCAAATTCGATGAAGTAACTCTTTTAAATCTATCCAGAAGGAGGTAAAATTATACGAGATGGAGTACGAAAATGTAATGACTTTGTTTTTTTGTACGGAGAGAAAGTGAAAGACGAACACACTTCCCCATTTTATTTGACATCAGCGACTTTGACTTGTGTGAATTTTTGCGTCATTACGGTTTATGAGGACTCATCCACATGTTTATTTATGGAAACCAAGGCTTGGAGGCCCTATCATAATTTGTGGGAGATAATAATAATACAAATATTTCCTTGTGGTTACATATATAAACAATATGTCGAAGCATTCACTGAATAATGATTACGACAATGATAATGACTGTACGAGCCCCTATGATTTAGGGATAATGTATCGCCAGCTAAAAATATCAAACTGCAAAGAGTAATAGTCTTAATTTCAAAAGTGTACAGTGTGCCATGTGTTATGGTATTTATGTACAGTCGAGCGACAAATGCAGCAACCTAAACCTTTATTTAAAATCAAAATGAACAGGCTAGTTTTTCTTGTAAACCGACCTTGAATACTGAATGATGGAATGCTTCCGGGAGAAACTGCAAGATACAATATACATACTTCCATTTTTCCAATAAGCTAAATACATGTGTGTATGGGAAAATATACATAAATAAAATGCATGGCATAGTATATATGTAGTTACCTATAGTAATATTAAAAACGTGTGAAACTTTTTCGCATATCAGGTACTGCACATTCTGTTTTTGATTGAAAAACAATTCAACCAGCACTATCTTATTAATTTCAAGTCGTTTTAACAGATTGCTTACACGGCAAAGATAGCCGCGATTCCGCTGTGCTGTACAACAGAATAATAAGTAGAATGTAAAGACATTCAAATGGCTTGTTTTATTCCTTCATTAAGTCAAGAACGATGAAAATCCGACTTTGATACCAAACAAGCAATTATAGGCACCTCACGAAAACTCATTACGGCAAATTTTACAAGCAACAAACAAGTCTCACACAAAATTGACCACCAAGCTGTGAATGAATATTACGTGCACGCTGGATAATTGACGAGAAATCATAAGTAACAACGAGGAACGCTTACACCTGGGACATTCCAAGCGCACCTAATGCCTTGTTAAGGGTTAGTTTTTTAATAACAAATAATGTTGCTTTTATTGTAGTGGCACTGGTTAATTAATAATTATTAGACTTTTTGCGCTTGTTAAGTTGCGTAATACCTACAATTTGAAATAATGTTTGGTGTATGCCAAATAATATCGACAGTACTCCCAGTCATCAACCGCAAGGTACGAAAAGTCTTGCAAATGAATTCGTACTATAAAGCGAAACTAAAGTTAAATTCTTGGTGAAAAAATAATGCCATGATAAATGAAAAACAGGAACGGAAAATAATATTAAAATGATAATTTAATCACTTCCACCC
>JAQIVE010000228.1:0-45503 GCA_034698285.1 Sminthurinus bimaculatus | reverse complement strand
TCTACGTGTTTGTGTACATTGTACATATTACATATCTGTGTCTATGTGGGTGGTTGTGGTTGGCGAAAGTGTTTTCTCTTTTCATTTACATTCTTATGGCTGAATATCCGTCGAGAATGGAATTGGAAATTGAATATCGGCAGCAAAAGGCGCGGCAAAAGCGGCCTTTGACTGGAGTCTACTCTTGTTCCGCTCTCTAAAGTCTGACGATGGCCTTATCGATTGGCAAAATTAAAATACAAAATAGTGACAGTATCATCATCCTACATGTTGATGTTCAGGGTATCCAATTGAATGCGGTGAATGGAGCTTGGGCATGAATGATCAATGTGGAGCTAAGTCAAGTTGGCTAAAAGGAGAAAAGTCGATTCCTTCCTAAATAAATGCTGAACCTTGGAAAGATAAGAGTTTGAACGTAAAGTCAATATGATAATAATGATGTAGGAAGATAGAAGACGGGGAATTCCCAAATATCCGGAAATATTACTCTGTCGTGTCCAATTACCATAGGAAACCAGCGCCAGACTATTATTATCGAATAAGAAGAGTATTTATGTATAGGAGAAGAACGTTGGAGCATTGGAACACTGGATGGATGAAAGGCCGGCGGAGAATTTGCGAGTAAACTGTACCATACAGTCATCACATTACATTATATTACATGGGCAATGTGTGTAAAGTAAAGTTTCCAGCCAATTTCCACTTTCTCCAGCTCACGTTCACGTTTTCCCTTCAGCCCGCGCTATAGCTCTTCTTTTCTGTACGTAGTACGTACATATATATGTGTATGTATATGTATATGGATGAGGGTTTTGGATGGGGCTGCTGATAGCATTGCGATGACTTGGCTTTCTCCTAAACTTTCTCCTTGCCTTCTTTTCTTGTTGAAGAGTTGTTGGTTTTTCGACTAGTCCAAAACCAAACCCAAAGCCCCAAAACCAAACCAAAAGGAAAAGAAAGGAGAAGCGGAATAAGAAAATCCTCTGGTGTGTGTTTACTCAATTTGTGTCCTGGCATGTTTGCCTCCTTCCATTAGGATTATACCAAAGACATTAAAGGAGTTGAGCAGCCAGAGACCTAATAATAATTCGATGGACAAAACGGAGAGGCAAAAACTATACATTATACATATAGACTATATGCATACTTATGCACAGAGTTCAGTGCAGTGTGTATTTAGTTCAATGCTCAAGGATCTCTTGGTGTCCGTGTCCTTGATTATTTTGCAAAGTCATTGTCGTTGTCATCTTCGTCTTCATACTTTAGCCTCATCATTTTGGTTCCCCGCTTCATCTTCATCTTTATCCCGCATTATTGCACAATACACACATAAATGCAGAAAGATAGACATGGACAGGCCATCAAAGAAATGGTCCATCTTCAAGCTGATTCTATTACCATTATTATGACCATTGACGGTATATTACATTATACTTTCTCCCGTCTGTTTTTTCATAGCCGCACACATGTATACGTATACGTATACACATAAACGTGCAGCTGGAGATGTGAAATTGAATTGTACGTGGTCGGGGGGTCTGGCTTATTACTGTTACGATTATTATTATTCCTATAACTATTACTGTTACTATCCCTGTATGAAGATAGCTCTTCTAGATGAGTTCCGGTAGAGGAAGAAGAAAAGAAGGAATAGTTGATGATGATGATGGAGCAACAACAACAACAGCAGCAGGAGAAGAAGAAGAAGAAGAGCTATTTCTGTATAATACCAAAGCAAACCAAACCATATCAAGACCGATGGCCACAGCCCCAAAAAGCTTCTCAATGTTTATTTGACTTGACAGAGAACCACAGTGTTTATGTTTATCCTCCACACGCCACGCCAAACCAACTCAATTCACGTAAAGCTCAACTCAAGTCAAGTCAAGTCAATTGAATCCAGGCCACGCTTCTTGTTCCTAAGCTTCCCATGCAAGCCAGACTATAGAACCTTGTATACATAATACATATATATGTAATGTATGTATACTGTATACGTAGAGGAGAATTCAAAATATAAACGGCCGTAAAATAAAATATTCCCGTGTACGACATAGACGTAGACACAGAAAGTACAATGGAGTACATATCTATTCAATGTTCATATTTACTTTGGATAATGGCAGGGAATAGTTTGTAATATCCGCTTGTACTTTTCTTGTTGATTCCATGTTCCGATATGCTGCTAAGCCAGAGTCGAGCCGAGCCCACACTATACTATTATTACAGCAAGGAGTTGAGATTATTATTATTATTATAGCGACAGACCATACACGACGGAATATGACAGAATAAATAGGAACGAGCTGCTTTTGCTTAGGCACGAGCCATAGTAATATACATACATTTGTATAGTAGACTCTAAACATACTTTAAATGTCAGCCTTTGGAGCTTCAGTGTAAACTTAACGTTATGCAACTACGGGGTGACAAAACTTCGTAGCATATATTAAGCTTACAAAATTTTCTGTACAACTAGGAAGGAAAAAATATGGTAATATTAAATGACTGAAGTAGCAGAATCTTTCAGAAATTAATTTTTCACTCGCTTTTAAAATTCCAGTAACTATAGCTAAACCTACTGGACTGGTAGAACAGTCAATTTTGGAATATTGGATATTTTCCACCCTGTATTTATGCATCAGGAATAAGTGTACTGTGTTTCGTACTGTGTTTGTGGGAAATCCCACATAATCCTGAGGTAGTTTATGAGCGGATCATCTGCATAAACTCGAAGGATTTAACTAGCTAATTCTCCCTCATTTTCTAGAGTATTTGTATAATTTTAATCCTGATTTCTCATCCACTCTCTAGCCTAATTCGTAATTCGAAATAACTGTAAACTAAACCCTGTATATACTTTGTAAACACTGCATATTTCATTTGAGAGGTTTTTGAGTGCTTTTTGAAAACAAGACGCTAAAAACTGTAAGCATTCTTTGAGAAATCGGATGAAAAATGAAAGAAAGATATCGAAAAAGCGACTAATTTTGAACGGAAAACATTTTTTATGTTAACCTCCCAAACAATTTGCAGCTTGCTTAGTTTAAAAATAAAATATTGTGGTTTTTTAATTTTCATGCAAAGATGAGGGGAAATGATTACATAATATAACGTGTAACTAAAAAATAAAACGACTTCAAGCAACGCAGGGGAATAACTGTTCAAAAGTTTATGATGTTTTTTATGTGTGTCCGTAATCTGTATAGGTATGTATTATAGCCTTTTTCATTTACTATTCCGTTAAGAACACATGAAAATGGAAAATTTTCTGTAGATTTTAATAACTGTTTTATAATAGATAATAGACCATATAATTTGTAAATACACTAGCGATAAAACTGAGACTACAATAGATGTTCAAAGGAGTAGGTGCTTTTTAATGGGGAGAAGGAAGGAATTAAATTTAAACGGGTTGCTTCACCGTTTTTTACGGAGAAATAGTGAGCCGAACATAAATAAATTAAATGAAACTGTGTCTCTATTTAGTCTTTAGGAAAACATCCCGTCCAGAACAGAACAGTTCTAATGTTTCTCCTGGACTAAAACTATGTGTATAGAACTGGTCTATAGTTTAGAAGCAAGAAGCTACAAGTATGCTCTTTTGAAAGACATTTTCGACATCTATAGTATTTTTGCACAGAGTGTGCGGAAATATGCGTGTAAGTGCTATATATATGCGTACATATTTATACTTTAACATGAATTTTAACAATACGCATGCAGAAAACTAAAGTCAAGGCTGCAGAAAAAGAATGGAGAAACCTCAAACTATATAGTTAGTATAAGGCGGTAACTTGGAGTGAATAAAAAGTCGAGCAAGGAATTCCACATAAGAAGTTGGATTCTGCACACTGGCTGTACAAGAAACCAAGAAAAGAAAATAGAGGAAGCTCGTAATCCATCAGATTTGTTAGCTTATTTGTGTTTCTCTAGAATTCTTTCCTCGGTGTGTGTATTCATACGGATGCATTAAACACTATACATACACCAGCTATGTATTAAACACTGTAGAGTTAGTTTTGTACAGAATACAAAAAGGCACATGCTCGGCTTGACTTTGTCTGTGGCTCGCGTCTTCAAGTTGGCCTTTGCTGCTTCAAAATGAAAATGAAATGCAATTCCATCACCTCCGGTCCTGGAACTGGGACTTTGACTGAAATTTCCTCTACACGTCTCTCCTTCTTATTCCCTGTATATTGTAGTTGTATGTGTGGCATGTACAATGTACAATGTGCTTACTTATATGCAATACGCTCCTTCATGTTCATTGTTAACAGCACGCGTCATTCTACAAGTAAATAAGTTTCTTCCATGTACAACGTAACTATGTACTCAAGCATTCTACAAACCTCTTGCATGCTTTTTTGAGTTCCGGTGTAGTCTAAAACTTTATTTTATGAACCTGTAGTTTGTACAATACAATAGTAAAACTCCCGTGTGTTTGCTTGTCTTTACTTTTATTCGAATCAGGGAAGAAAGAAGGAGCAATTTTGTAGTGGAAGGGAAAACGAGAATTTGAGACTCAAGGAAGACTTTTCTTGGGCAATGTACAATATGTACAACGTACATTACACCGTGTGTGCAGATGGCAAATTCGGTGTTTTTCTTTCTTTCCTGCCTAGCTGTGTAGAATTGTACACAATACACAATGCATTTATATTTATAAGCGAGATCACTTTGACTTAAGGTTGGCTTTTGGATGCCAACTTGAATTGACAATCACTGTTCATCTCACTTTCTTCCTCCTTGTGGATTTGCAGTTGGAGTTTGAGTTGGACTCGGACTTTCAAGTCTTGGGATGATTTTTCATCTTATTTTTCTTGGGCTTGGGTTTGAATTCGGATTTAGGTTTGAGTTTGGCTTCAGGTTGAAGTTCTATATTCTGGACAAGAGAAAGACGAAGGAAACCGTCTTCATGTTTTTATCTTCACATTCTACCTGCTCCATTGTAGAATGTTGTTTTCCAGGATTTCCTACTTCAGGGTTTCCTTTCTTTGTCTTTACCTTTGAAAGTTCTCTTGGATGACGGAATCCTCAAGGAAATCGAATCAAGACATTTATAACATTTGAATAAACATATCTTGTTTCCGCAGTGAAAAACATATTATGTTAAGATAAGGGTACAAAACAGATCCCTTTGTATTTATCCTTAACAATACAATATATGAATTAAATGAATAGTCTTAGAAAATGTAATAATATCTAAAATATCGGCTTTCCTATACAAACAAAACCTTATTGTAAAAATCATTTAAAACACGCTTTCCAAAACTCAACAACTTTGTTCTGTATAAAAGCTATCGATTTACCATGAAAAATCATGGTTATTATCATTGTCGCAGAGCTATAGACGTTAAAATGAAGGAAAACTCTTAGAGATGACAAATTAAGATTACCTGTAATTGCAAAAAGGTCCGATTTGATTGCCTCAACAGGGATATTATTCATGTGCATGAGGATTACTAGTAAAATTTTAGCTTTATTCGTTCCTTAATTTCCAATACCAATGACCTTACATCATTTATAGAATATAATATACATTATACATAGTCTTTTCCTTATGTCCACATAAAGTTTGTATAAAGTTGCAGATGTGTGTACAAGGTAGTTTCTTTCCGATCACTCATGCATCCGGAAAATTTATATGTGTTACACAAGTATGACAAACATCGTATAGCAAGCTTGAAGACAAACCTACATATATATAAGCAGCGTAATAAAATAGACATAAGAAAGGGGAAAACAAACGTGAGGGTGGAAACTTGGAAAAACTCGGAGAAAAGAAGGAAAGAGATGCCAGAATTGGGGGAAAAGGAACTCGTGAATGTCGATGTCGACTTGAGTAAATATTAGGATTGCTGTTAAGATAATCTGTGAGTTGAGTTGAATCGAATCGAATCGAATCGTACAGAATCTAGTTGAGTTCAGGTGAGGGAGCTTTCTCTCTTTCTAAATTTTATCTGACGGTATTACCCCACGTATTTACTTATGTTGGGTGAATATCTTGGACTTCATAAGGAATATTTACTACAATGTACATATTATACACCGTGCACTGAACATATGTATGTACAATGTACAGCAGCAGTGTAATTTGGGTTTGATCGAGATCCACCGACCGACCTCAGAACGCTGACCAAACTAACCCAACATGCTTCTTTCATATGCATAAGTATAGATAATATAGAAATATAAGGAGCATGCTTTACTTTTACAAGATCCCTAGCATCTAATCTGTTTGTCTGCGTTTTCCCCTCACTCATGCTTCATTTCTCCACTGGTTTCGTTTGGTTTGGATGGATTTCCCTTCTCTTTTTTTCTTGTATCTCCCGTGACTTGCATCAATTCACTTGATTCTACTCCATCAAGTTAAAGGGGAATGAAAGAAGGTTCTTTTAGGGCTGTTTCAAAGTATCCCTGGTCAGTTTTGTACGTAGTATGGCTGGCTACTTTTCCATGTGTATACTTGGGCTTTCTCCTCATCTTCCTTGACTTCATCTTTATCTTTATTTTCATCTTCATCTCAATCTCGAGCTGGAGGAAAACACCTTAATTCTGAATGGGGAAAGGTTTCTCCTTGCCGAATTTGAGTTTGAATTATTTAGTATTGAGGGAATTGCAAGAAGTGGTCGCTAGCAGATTGTCGGTGTCCATTTGGATTTTTCCCGCTTATTCTGTACGACGGCTTACGAAAACATTCCACAGCTTAGTAGTAAGTTTCTGGATACAAGTTATTCAAAAGCTGATTTATTAAACATATTTTTTATGACAAAATTCGCTTACAAGTTGCAGAGCTTAAGCATTATAGTTAGCGGAACTAAAGTCTGAAATGAAAAGAAAATCAATTTTTTTGAAGTGTGACTTAAAGAATAAAATGTTCTCTACTTTTTTCATACTTTTTTAATCATTCATTTTAAAACATTATAGCATTTGTTACAAATCAACCTAAAATAAGTTCAGCATAAAGTATACAGTCTTGAACAAACAATCCTGTATTAAATGAAAATTAGCAGGTTAACTCTTTGGCGCACAGCGCACAAGTTTCTTAATAAAGTCATGACGGAAAGTTTTATATGAGGCGAGAGTAGTAGAATTTTTGCCATTTTAATATACTGTAATACATTTGAAGCCTACTGTGACTTTACAGTGATGTGTTTAGCTTCATTTGATTTGATTTGATTCCATTTGACTCCTTTCCTTGACTTTTGAAGGGAGTGCGACGTGGAGTGAAAATGGAAGAGTGAGGCGAGAAACGAGATCAATATTACTGATGCTTTCTATTAGATCTAGAGGATTCACAAGACAGTAAAGTGGAAGTAAAATTTCTCCAATTCTTTAGAAGTAAAAGAGTGTGAACAGCAAGATAGGAAGGGCAAACAGGAATAGGAAGAGACAGCTGGGACTGAGGGACGCCAAAACTAAACTCATACCAAGACCAATATCAAGAATACGACGTGGATTCAGAAGAAGACGAAAAGCAAGAAGCAAAGTGACAAGAGTCAAGCTCAAGAAAATAGCTTTAAGCTGTAGATATATGCAAGAAAATCAGGAAGTTTTTCCAAGTAAAGTAGTCAAGGAAGGGGAAAGGAAGAGCTGTGCCAGTGTGAAAGTTTCACTTTCACTACTCGATGGTTCCGCATAATTTATGCAATATACACATTTGATGTGATATCTATTCAATATATTCACTGTATATTGTACATTGTAAACTGCGTGTCAGTATAAGTACTGCTGCGTACTTATCCAGTATACATGTTTGAGTTAATGCATATACCTAACTATGTATTATGTATTTATTTTTCCGTGCCATTTCTGCTAAGATTTCTCCTCTGATTCCAAATTATATCGCATTATATACGTGCAAGATTTTCTTTATTCCTTACACAGATTTTCGTATTCATATGAATTTTACTATAGTGTATTAGTACATTGTATGTTTTATTGTACTATGTATAAGAAAAACGCAGGAGTGTCGGCAGTTTCAGAAAAGGAGGGGAGAAATCTTATGTAACTTGCTCGCCATCTTCCCCTCTTTTTGTTACTCACTGACTCTTTCTTTCTCTTTCTCTCTCATTGGGAGATTGGGATTCAAATTGGGAAAATACTAAATATATAATATGGAGTAAAAGTACCTTGTGGATTTGACTTGATGGCCTTCCTTCGTCCTTTTCTTCTTTCTACATTCAAAACTAGACGTCTTCATCCTCGTGTATATACATAAAAGACAGATAGATGTAGACAGCACAACAACTGTGTAGGATTATCGTAATAACTTATTCAGGTTCACTGACAATCACAGGCCAGGCAACAAAATGCAAACTGCAAGTAAAAGAAACTAGAAAAAGAAAGAGAAAGGCCGTTCATTCCACATTCAAAGCCAAGTCAAAATGCAAAAAGTTACAGACCCAGGACTCGAGATTCTAAACTCAAGATGAGATGAGACTACATCTTTCCCCTTTGCTCCAAATATCGATGCATATTTCACATTTACATTTGCATGCATGCATATTTCATCCACCATCATTTCAGATGGAGGATGAAAGAACGCAGAGTCCTTAGTTTATTTTACGTACATATTCTTTACATACATATTATATGCACAGCATCTTGCATAATATACCTAATACTTACTACTTATGCAACTGCCTTCGTAGTTATAGATGCCTTGCCCGTTCAGTGGAAGAAAATTGAAATTGGATTTTAGTTTCCGAGCTCTGTCTCTCAAATCTGTTTCCATCCAGCGTAGACACAAACGACAAATTATCAAGGATGACGACACGGCTCAAAATTGGGGAAATTTTCAAGGATAAAAATATTATGCCATGTACAAAATCAAAGGGTACATATACATGTGTATACTAAGCTAGGCTCTTTCTGTCATCTTGCATAATGTATAATGTAGAAAGCATGTGCGGGGAGGCCCACATACTTATACATACATGCATATATAAGCACAACTACATAATAAAATAGGAGATCATCCAAACCGCTGCGCCACAGTCCACAGTCACAGTTTCTGCTACGGTCTTGTATAATATCGTGGAGTAACAAACATCTTTATCAAAACCAAAATGAGCCGAAGCCGCCATGGTTCACCGAAAAATATTCCCATTAGCATGCTGACGTTGACTGTGCATAATACATACATATAAGTACATATAGATTTGTATGCTCGGATTTTTACGAACAAGCCGTTTGCAAAGGATTTTTTTTAAATTATGAAGGAGAATTGGATCAGGAAAATGTGTCGGACATGTGTTACCTCATAATTTTACGGAATATAGAGTAAATTTACAATTATGTGGGACTCAAACTGTCTAGCTGCAGAAAGGTTCACAATCAGTCCATCGTTTGCATTAGTCAGTGTTCGAGAATCAAGAACAAGCTGATCTATGTAAAAACTCAGAAGATGTGTCATTTTATGCATTAAAAATACACAAATCATCGAGAACAACGATTTTTTTGTTTTTGTAAAAGATGCATGCATTAGAATCGTTCATCTACTCTTTCTAAATAATTACAATAGCAGCCTTTCTCTTGATCCACATGTCGAAGAACAAAATTAGTTCAAAGCAATTAGGGTTTGTCTCTCTGTTCGACTCTTTTTTTAGATGCATAAATAATGTGGTTTAGAATGTTATTACATTTACTTTCATATGTTTTGCTAAAACTAATAACTAATCAAAATATTTTTTTTGTTTTTTCATGTTTCTTCCCTTTGGATGCTGATGGTATCAACCCCGAATTCAAACAAACCAATTTGATTCAACTGTATGTGCACATCATTAAAATTTCAACAATACAGGTACGTACCTTTTACTATACTTTACTACTGTTTACTTATCCCATACTTGCTGCAAAGTTCATACAGTACATTTAATTGCATAATGCATGGTTTTATTACTATATTTAAGGAGCGATTTCATGACATGCATCAAAGTTATTGTGCATTTGCCAATTTAACTTAAAGAATTGCTGACATCCCCCCATATCATCAATTCATTATAATCCTAGTATAATTTGACAGCATAGAAAAACACCGACATTTCCCCCTTGTTTCATTCATCGGCATATGCATATGCATACAGCATGCACTATAAATATTATACAGACACACACATTTTATACTCGACATATTTTGTTCACATTCATTTATTTATGCGTTTCAGTTTCCCTTCACCCCTTTTGCTCCATTTTGGATGGGCAGACATTTCTCCATTTGTATCTTCTTCTTCTGCTTGTTCTTTTATCCTATTATTTCTCGTCTATTTATACATACGCATACATATTACATATGTCTGTGAACTTGTGAATTCATCGACCGTCGTGTCGAGTTGTTTTGTGTTGCCTGCTCCGAGTTTGTAACAAAAACTAGAGCGACGCGAGGAACGAGCAGTTTTCGTTGTAACTAGTTGAACTTGTAATTGTAAGTTGAGATTTAAAAGGTTGAAAAAAGGAAGGCGAGCAAGCTGTCTCCGTGAATTAGAGGAGAAGAGAGGGGCCTCAAACAATAATACTTGTACCGTGCTAAACCTATGTATGTACATGTACCTATACATACGCAACTCTTTGCTATTTACACAGGAAAAAATTAGAGCTGAAAGAGTTTTCTAACTATGTAGACACAGATACTCATAACGTATCGGAGTTAAAGGAGACAAAGCTAAAACACAAATTTTCTTGAAAAGTTGAGGTTTTACGAATGAAACTCTTACCAAAACGAGTTTTAAGCTCCAAGTTTACATTTGACCTCAATGTGTGTTTTTTATAACCTAAAGTAAATTGAGCAAAATTTTCAACTAGTGCATAGCAATTGCCAAAATTTCATACGAAAGCCTTAACTTTTTTAGAAAAAGAGTTTTTCATGTCTGTCCGATGCAAAGCTAGAGCTATACATAGGGAGATGAAAAATGGGGAATGGAAGTTGAGGCTCAAAGTGGCGTCGAACGAACAAGTAACGAGTCATTTGGTTGAAAGTTCATTTCGGTCCCCATTTATTTACTATTTACATTCATCTCCATCTCCATGTGAATGCTCTACATGTGTTCACTCTTTCTCTTATTCTCTCTCCCTCGCCCTCTCTCTCTTTTTCTCTCAGTTCCTTTCTTGTTGTCTGACGACAACGAAAACGAGGACCAACAACCAACAAGCGACAAGCGTGTTGGTTCCATCCACAAACGAGAAGTTAACAAGCAATGTTAAGTCGGGAGTCTGTGTATGTACACAAAAGTTACATAAGTTGAACTCAAATTGTCAACATTTTAAATTTTCATCATTTTCCTCTCCCCCTTTTCCCTTTTTGTTCCCGTCTTAATGTAAAGTGAAAGCAATACATATAAATACAAGAAGAAGAATACATACATAAAGGTAACTAAAACTAGAGGAAGACGCTGTCAAAACTATTCTAGATCTAAAGTACTATTTGTACTCGTTACACAGCCTCCTTCTTTATTTGCGGAATTGCCTAGAAAAATTTTCCAAATTAAGACAGAAATGTTGGAAAGGGGAAAAGTGTGCGTTAACCCAGTGAACAGAAACATACTACTACGTTGGTCTAATTGAGGTAGACAGAAAAAGGTTGTATATAGACTGCAGATGTGGAAGAGTGACTGACTGTTGTGTGGATTTGTGAGGTTTTGTGTGTTGGATTCGGATGTGTTTGAACGGAAAATAAAAAATGGAATTGAACAATGGTAAAAGTCTGACCAGCACAGCAGACACCAGCTCGTGCATGTTTCTCGTTCTATAGTTGTGCTCTTTGTTCTATAGTTAGACTTACGAATGGACTTACATATGTTTCTACAGTGCGTCTTCTTGCTCCAAAACCCAATTATTAGAGACACAGTAGAACCAAATTCAAAAAGCTCTTGCAAGTACACAAGGTGCAATGAATTTTTATAAAACGTTGAAATCATCAAAATTATATAAATAAACTTTGTTAAGAAGCAGTTGTTATAACGAAGTCACACTGTATCTGAATAATCAGTACTATTGTTTACTGTATGTATTATACATACATGTATACATAATTTCAGTTTCAGTTTGAGTTTCAGTTCCAGAATTCCCAAGATATATTTATATAAGGATGGTTAAAGGTGGACTGGACTTTACGTGGCCGGAAGGGGAATTGTATTACTCGATTCGAGAACAAGATCAATTGTACCATCTCTCCAATTTTCCCATGCTCACTTGTTCACTACGTTACATGATATGCTATGGTTCTTGGTGTACTTTGTAGGTATATCTACATGGAATGGAATGGTAGAAGGGTTTATACATAGATTCACATTACCCTCTTCTTCTTTACTTCTCTCATGTCTCCTCTTGTTTCCAATACACACCTTCACACCTCATTTGACAAGAGATGGACGATACAGGTAGACAGGAGACCACTTTCGTTCATCCTCATTGAGATGGCGCACTCTCAAGAAACGGACGGAGGAAACGAATCTTGTTCAGTAACTACAATACATTAGTTTTTATTAGCTATTTTACATTGATCTACCTATTCCCTATTCCATTTCTCATGTATGTATTTGACATCATCATATCATCACCGTTGTCGTTGTTGTTCTAAAGCTGCTCTCTTTCCCTGTCTCTGTTGTAAGTAATACATAGTTGAGTGAGTTATGTTGTATTTTATTTTATGTTAACTTGTCTTGTCTTGTCTTTTTTTTGTTGATGGATAGGAATGCGGCAAAAGTGCAATTTTCTCCTCATTTTTTCCTTTTAATTATCATGAAGAAGTTTGATGGGAACTTTTTTGACATGATTCAGAAAATTGTGGCGACGGAATGCGCTAAGACACATAATATTACGAATCATTATACATAACATTGTGTGTGTATGTTCAATGTTCACGTACGTGTAATTATCATATTATCTTTCGTTTTTATTTATGGCTTTTTTTCTCATCAAATTGGCAAAATCAACTTTGCTTTGAATACATAATGATACATTGATACATACTAACGATAATAAATACACAATGCACATAATATGTATGTGTACGGAGGAATAATGTGCAAAAAATAGCAAAAAAAGAAAGAAGAGATAAAAATGTACAAAGTAAGTACTAAGTATTTTTATAAATAATGAAGGTAATTAGTATATTGAAGTTATCTTTTATTATGGAAATTTATGAGGTTCTTCCACAAACACACATACACGGAGAAACACACCAAAAGGTTGAATGCCCAGTCTGTCTACATGCATTTTACCACTTTGACTATCTCCGTGTGTATGTCCTTTTGTGTTTTCAGAGTCGAGCAGACCATTGTGAATTATGACCCTTGGCGATTGATTTATTTGCGATTGAAAATGCATGTTTACACAGAGTTTAGTACTTGCTCAACCATCCTTTTCTTTGAGCTACCACCTTTTTTCTATTAAGTATTTAAGATCTTAATTAGCATTTAGCAGAAATATTATATTGTTACTCAACATTATGTGTGTATATTATTATTATTATTTATACAGAGGAGATGACAAGGACTAAAAACAAACTACACATCATGCATATCACTATTATCAGTATTCGCTAACTTTTTCTCTTCTTTTTCTACATATTGTTCAATATATATTTCTTCCTCGTTTTAATAGCTATGTTCTCCAACTTTTGTTGTTTGCTTGTTCTGTTTTTAAGATGATGGTGGTCACTCTCGTGTCAATACACAAATACCTAATTTATGACTCAAAGTTGCCGATTCACTGTAGAAAGCGAGGAAAAAGTAGATGTACATTGTACATACATACAAACATAATGTCTTAGAATACGAACAGGAGAGGTCGGCAGTAAATTGTAAGTTGTAATAATCGTAAATTGAAATACACGGGTCATTTTATTACAGGTAGGACATGTCATGTAGGTATACATAGACAATGGCCAATTCATAATGCGTCACACTTTGTCTTCTTTTTCTTTTCTCGTTGCCAAATAATTACAGAGGTACATTATTGATTTGCACAAGTCATTTAAACCTTTCGAACTACAATAGTACTAATCAATATGTTGTACAATAATATTATATTGTTAAAAGCTAAAAGCAGAAAACAGTTGTTGAAATAGAATCTCTCTTTTCCTTATCTCTGAGATCAACAACAAGACACGACGATAAGGAAAGGAGATGTCAACAATACTAGTTATTGCTATATAATATCTATGAATGCTGAGACTTTGGCCAATCTTGAATAGTTTGTTTTGTTTATGCCCCTCATAAAGACAATTCGCTAATTAACAAACTGTGACTCATTTGTCTGGAGATGATTCAAAGAAGAAGACATGACACTAGGACATATACATAATACTTATTATTACGAAATGCAGTAGAAGTCAGAAGAAAGAAGGTAAAAGATATGAATGTAAATAAAATAAATCCAACTTACATATCTATATCTATAAGACATAAAGGCCTTGAGATTGAAGCCGAGCTGGCTGGTTGAATGAATGGAATATGGATAGCATTCAGAATTGTAGATGTTGGTTTTGGATTTTTGAAACTGACGTGGAATCTTACAAATCAAGTTGAAGTTACTAATTAGCGTGGAACAATGTGTGTATCTACAAGAAAAGTTTTATTGTTTTTTGTTCTGTAAACATAAATTCCTGACGAGGAAGGCGACAAGCGACAGAAGTGACATGGCGATAAGACCTTCTATAGCAGTATACGGTGTGTATACCTAGTTTTCATTCAATCTTCACTCCATTCAATTTCAAAAGCTTGTTTGTTTGTTTACCTCTGTTCTTCTTTGTGCTGTGCTTATAAAGTTTTCCTAGAGACAGAGAGATAAATGATTCAAATTTTGATTTAAATGCAGCATCATCACACATCTATTATGAGTTTGAATTAAATCACAGATTTCCTTTAAACTTTAAATACTTTCAATTTTGATAGTGATTATATGATGAGTTCATTATTTTTAGTTGAATAAAAAACAATTGTAAGTGGCGTAAAAATTCATATAGTAACCAGAATTTTTATTTTCAACTTATATGCTTCTGCTCTAGGAAATAATTTTGGCCAAATTTAACTTGAATTAATTATAGAAGGTTTTAATTGTCTCAATCGCTGTGTTTGTAATTATTTTTGTTTTTTCGTTGGCGACTTTCGGCTGTGACTTGAAGAAGATATGCATAAGAGAGAGATAGAGCCATAGCGTACATGATGCATGTATATTATATACATTTTGATATGATATGTGAACCGACCAACAAACACACAGTTGAATTGAGAAAGGCCCTGGAGGCTACCATTTTAATTTCATCATCGTCATCCTCGTCGTCATCATCATCAGCAGCATCATCCTCATCAGCGGGAGGAATCATAAACGTAATAGTGATAGGTTAGCACACAGCTTCACATCACATCAGTATTCACAGGGTTTAAAGCCCAAATTCCCATATAAACGAATGCCCGAGGGATTTCCCTCTTATTTATATGCTCATAATATTTAATATGTAATGCATACACTATGTACATTCAGTCCATTGCAGTCCACTCATTACCCCGTAGTTTTAACTTTTACACACATCATAGAATACACAATACACACACTGGACTGGAATTTGTGACCGATCGTTCATTTAACTATGATACGGTTCAAACAAAGTACCCAGACTTCATCATGAATCGAGTGAGACAGAGAAGAGCCCCGAGAAAGAAAAGTATCAAGAACGATACGAACGCCGAATGCATCATAGTCCAACGTTTTCTCACCTCTCAAGAATGTAACATGAATTTATGTATGTATGTAGGTAGAAGTATGAGTGTTCGTTGTTCATGGTTGAAAAATTCCTGTTGTTTTTTAGCTGTTAAGTTGTTAAGCTGTTAAATTGATGATCAAGAGTACACAGCTAAAACTAAAATAAAAATAAAAACGTCACTCATCGACGGGTTGATCAAAGTTGAGGATTCCAAGCTCAAATTACTTGAAAAATATTATAATACAAAATACATACATATGAATGATGATATTTAATAAGATGATTATTCTTAATTTATGGTTTGTATTTTGTATGTGTACAATATTGTTTCTTTTTCTCTCACAGCTTATATGCTATAATGCCATGTGATTTAATTTATGATGTGGCATTTAAACATCTCGTCGATTTTTGCTCTTCCCATATCACAATACACGATAGGTACGATGCGTAATATATGCATGATTTATATGTATGCACAAAATATGTATCATATAATTTATTATGTAACATTATTGTATGTATGTACTTGTATGTACTTACTGCTGCAAGTTAAAGTTATAAAACTTTATAATCATAAAAAACTGTTGATGTAGAAAAGGAAGATGTATAGTATAGCATAGAAGAAAAGGGTGAACGACTATAAATGATGAAACAATTTAGTACAAGTAGGGAAACTCAACTTGGTAGTTGCCCCCTCTCTCTGTTTATCTTCCTCAGGTGAATATTACATGTATTGTAAGTATATTATATTATAGTTAAGTTACATGGTAAACTTTAAAAAAATGGACGTTTGGTTTGGTATGGTACTGATGGCTGTTTATTTGTCCGTGTATGTGTTTGTGTATACGAAGTCATGTTGTCCGTGCGTTTTTGTCTACAATATGCTGATTACTAATAACATAGTGCTAACCTGACGTTCTGACGCTCCTGATGAAGATAACCAGAAACCAGACTGAAATTTTTGCAATAAAATGTTATCCTGTGGCAGTTCTCTGTGTTTCTCACATCGTATCGTCCATACTCAGTTAAGGATGCAAAGAAACGGAACGGAACTGAAACTGACGAACATTAAGTGACTAACTCACTTGCCAACAAAAACGACTGACGAGTACATAGAAAAAGAAGAAGAAGTCTAGGCAGCAGACGTCTACATACATACATAATAGACATTGTGTGTGCAATGTACCTTATGTATTTGGTTTTACACCGACAGACACACAGGTTGTGTTTGGAGTTGCGAGTTGCACGATGAATGTGAAATGTGGATGTGGACTGAAACTGAATGAGTGAACGATTAAATATATTCTGCCCAAACTCTAGATTTAGTAGATTAGGAATTTCCATAATAATTTTCGAATTTATGTGTTGCGTTGGTGCACATGTTTGTCCCTGTGTATGATATTATTTGTATTGTACAGAGATATTGTTTTGTATTGTAGTTAAACATATAAACTGAGCTGTTCGGTTACTTTTCTTCTTCTGTTTTTCTACTTCTTATTTGATCGTCAAGTTAGTTTCTTTCTCATTCAAAGAAGTTTCCTCTCTGGTTTTTGGCAGCAGAAACAAAACACAACAAAGCAACAGCAGCAGCACAAGTTGCATGAAGCTTTGTTTGTATTTTGTTTGTACCCACAGTTTACATATTATACTGTGACATGTATGTATGTAATAAGATGGTCGTTGGATTGTAACTTGTTGTCGTTGTTGACTTGACTGTGCCTTTGCTTTTTGGTTTAAGCTTTGGCAAGACAAGTCGTATCGTATCGCTAAATCGTATCATGGATACCAAACGAAATGAAATGGAAGAGTCTCCCTCATGGGATCTGGGATTGCCAATGTGCTTCGCAAGGGCTGTTGTTGTATGTACATATGTATGTTGTTAGTGTGTGACTGTGCATGAAACCAGATCCATATAAAAAGAATAAAATTTTATACAATCAAATATATTGCGGAGAGAGGAAGAGAGACAAATAAAATTTTACGTCAACTCTCACATTATAAACAGAGAGTTTTGTGGATTGGACAGTAGACACACTAGACAGTAGACATTGGACAACTCTTGTCTCAAGTCTCAAATCTCAAGTTTACAAACGTTTTCTTATATATTTGCTTCTACTTCCCCTCTTTTGTGCATGAGATGACAATGTCACAAAATTACCTTATCTGCTATTCGTCCAATTCACATCACATTTATCTACAATTTCATTCCTATTCCACATTGCTTCTTTCCTTGCGAACTATATACTCTACACAAAATTAAATGAGAGACTTGAAATTTTAAAATTCAACTTTCAATATATTCATACCTCTGACCATTCAACCTTACCCATGTATTTATTTTTCCTCTGGAAAAAGAGGGAAGAACGGGAAGAAATCAAAACAAAAAAATTCAAGACTTATGATTAGGAACGCAAAAAAAACATGTGGAAGGAAACAATTTACCTCGTGTACATTTTGTACATGCAGTGTACATGTAAATGGTGAAAAACTGACCGAATACATAATTTTTTAAAAACCTCCCATCCTTCACCTCATCTATATTCAGGATCGAATTCAAAGACTTTTAAATTTTAAGAGGAGGAGGAGGAAGAGCACTCGTCCATCGTCCATAAACTCACACGCATTCTCTAAATTTTACTAGTTACACATGTTGAATATGGATAAAAAAAAGATGGATATGGATATCGTGTACGAACATGGTCCATGTATACATGTATTTTCTGTTCTACTGATTCTTGACTCTCTTGATTCCTGATTACCCATATTTTTTCACTATATTTACCCAGAAAAAAAAACACGAACAAATTGCCCATAGGGCAAAGATGAGTTGAGCTTTGAGCTGCCTTTGATTATTACTATTTCACTCCAGAGAGAGAAGATCATCTCCCACAATATGATACAATAGAGTACAGCATAAAATAACACAGAGTACAATGGACCGCTGGACAAGTCTGATGCGATCCCTTATTTCTAATTCCAAATCTATTCACGATTTCCAGTTCCCATTCCCATATTTCATTTTCCATCCATCTACAGTCTACATCTATACAGTTTTACACGTAGAATGTGGAACATGTATACATACATAGGTATCCAAAAACCATAGACATATCTCACCTCCGCTACATATACATTGTACAGATTATGTAAAGGCAGATGAAAAACTGGAGGAAAAAATGGCTAGGGAATGAGCCAGGAGTTATTTGTATCATACACGGAGTATATTGTACAGGATCATCCTAATCATCATAATACAGACACTTGAGGCTTTTTAATATTATTAGTATCTATTAGTTTAAATTCTCAGAGGATTCTCCTTCTCCTTTTCTCTGTGTTTAGCTTTAAAACCTCATTTTGGCTTAGGCTTTGACTCGCACGATGCGATCCTCATGCCATCAAAAAAAGATGATGATTATGATTATGTACTGGTGATGTGCATGAAAATACCTTCATGTTATACTATCATTAATACTCACTCCACTTGAATAATACACAGATACTAGGGTGGAGATTATACACACACATATTACATACATATTGTACGTCGGCAATGTGTATAGTGTATGTATACAGGTATGCGTACTTGTGGTGATTATTATATTATTAGGTATTACTTTAACTTATGCTCCTTATGGTTCTTAACTTTTGAGAGCTGAGGGTCCCAGTACACACACTCGTGGGTTTGTTGGTTGGTTGATGGTCGAATATTATTGCATTACACAACACAACATGTAATAAAAATAACACAAGAGAAAAGTGAATACTATCGTCAGCTAGAATATATGAATATGCACGGGAGAACCAACAGTCAGTTCAGTCTTCAGTCAGTTTGAGAGTTAAGCTAAACCTAAATCCAAAAATCCAGAGGAAACAATAGATTCTCCACCTTTTTCATTCTTTTCTTTTCCCAATGGAAAGAAAGAAGGGAGAGGAAACGACAGAGCAAAAAGAGAAAATGAAAAACGGAATGGAATGAGGAGAAAAGGCCTGTGTGTGTATGTGTGTGTTGTGTGTCCCATTCCTGTCTCCTTTTCAATAAAGTCTGAACAACATGAAAATGAACTGAAAAATATACAAATACCTTGGCAGTGTATGAAATCTATTGTGTGCAGTTCATAAACTTGAGCGGAGACTTGTTCAACTTTTCTATAGCCTTATTATTACCTCTATTATTATTATTACCATTTATATTATATCATGATGTAGTTATATGAGCCTCATATAACTACATCATACATATGTACACACGTATTACAACCATAACCATAAAGGCCACAATAGGTATAGGTAGGAGACCCTCAAAATTCAGTATCAGTATGTAGCGTAGAAAAAGGACCACAAATTCTCTATGATGATGATGATGATCACCATCATGCTTATTATTATTATTATTATTAAGTACGTTGGAACGTAATAGTAATAGTGATAGCAATAGTAAAATAGTAATAATAGTCTAGGTGCTATGGCCGCTTGAGAAAAGGTGTACGAGTTGTTTTTGTGGTAAATGAGTGTATTACTCATGCTCATATGGACACGGATATACCTGTATAGATAGGTATAACATTAATATTTCCTACAACATACATACAATATTGCTTTACTTAAAAGGTTACATATTTCCATGAGTGGACCAAGATTTTTCCTTTACTTTGTAAGTATATGCCACAATGCATGTACAAAAAGAACAAGGAAGAAAGGAAGGAGCAAGAATAAGCATTTTAAAGAAAGAATCAAAGAAAGGAAGAAAAGACAGCCCAGAACCACAGAACAAAGACCAAAAAAGAAAAATTCGTATGGTAAGGTTTGGTATATGGTATGGTTTCGTCTGGTATGGAATAGTTAGAAGAGCTGGTCGAAAAGGCGAAGGAGAAAAATCCCCGCAGCAGCTTTGGCTTTAAACTGTAGCCGAGCTGCTCCTGCTTCTTCTTTTTCTTCGCTTTTGAATAGGATTCAAAGGTAAAGTTAAAGCTGCATGCAGCATATACAAGTATACTTAAACATGCATATGCATGCGTATGTTATAACTACACAGAAAAGGAAGAAGCAACAAAAACATCAACAATACAGCAAGCTATGCATTTTCGTTCGAAAGATGATATGCATGTGAATTTATGAATGCGGATAGGTAGCATAGCAGAGCATGCAACGTATAGTCGAGCCAGGTGTATCATTATTTAGACGAGAGAGAGAGATAGAATGTTGTCCGTCGGTATGTTCACTCTTGTACGTTGTACATAGCTCGTCGTAGTTACACGCATTCAGGACTTTGACTATGTGTTCTTTTTCCCTATCTGTTGCATCGTCCATCTACGTCCGCTACACACAAACACCAAAAACACATAGTAGTAGTGCAGGAGAGCCAGAGCCAGGATGATTGTGAGAATAAAGCAATAGCTTTTTGACTCGTCTAATTTCCAATGGTCCCTTCAATGCTTAATGTTAAACCTAACTAACTCGAAGAGACATTGTATATTGTGTGTGAGTATGCATGCATGTATGCATACTGTATGTATAATATTTTCAAGAAGCATAGAAGACGACGACGGTAGATGGATTGGAATGGAATGAAATGAAACGAAATGGTTAGGTTCTTGGGTATGTGCATTGGTATGTATATTCCTATTCCTATAGCTTGGCCATTATGTCTGGAGGCTGGTGAGGGGGTCTTTCACACACACGTTGGAGCAACATCTCCAAGAAAGAAACCTAGAGGCGAAAACTCTTGATCTCCCCAATCCAATCTACAGTGCATATTCACATTGTTAGTCACTTCAGTTTGAAGGCTACTCTCTGCCTGGTCACATCACGAGCGTTGCTACGCGTCGTCTGTGCTTTCAACAATACCACAACGTTACACTATCGATATACACTGTAGAAAGTATACAAACCTAAAGCATCATATATTTTGAAATTTTTTTCATTTTAAAAACGTTTCATTTCTTCGTACTCGGTTCTTCCTGTGTTGTGTGCGTGTGTGACCAACGGTTGAGACAACCTTTTGTGTATCATCATCAAATAAAATATACATAATGTATAATGCACTATAAATTATACAAATTATTGTTGAAGTTTGCTATTTATTAGCGTGTGTGTTGTTCAAAGGTGATCGTATCTGTCAAAAATATTTATACCCAGTGTCTGTTCACACGAGGACGTGATGAACATTGACAAGTAGATACACATAGATATTGCATTGTATTGAGAATTGAGAATTGACAGCGGCTCAAACTGTTGTTCGGTGTTATCACATGTTGCTGGCCTTTTCGCACTGTAGTCATTCTGCACATGTTCCTCAACTTGCTCTGCTTCCCAAAGTGTTGACTTTTGAGTGTGGAAGTCGTTGTTGTTAGAAAGGGAGTAAAAAAGTGCCGATTTGCAGCTGGATGGTTTTTTGGATATTGGAATTGGTGTGAAGGAATTAATTAAAATAATTGATACGGTGCGAAAAATCGGACTGACTTGTCAACTCTGTTTTGTGCATGTTTTGTGATTTCAAAAACATTTATTTTCGTACGTTTTTTTACCGTGAATACTTTTTCTCCCGCTCTTTGGATGTTGGATTGAGTGTTTCATGTATACGTATAAAAAATATAATACTGAAAAAATTGGGAAGACAAATCACTGGGATTCGCGTGTTATTAGTGGGGAGAAGAAATTTGTATTTGTGGTTTCGGTTTGGAGTGTGTGTATGTGTGCGCGTTGAGTTGCATTGAATTGCTCAACTTTGTGATTCCATTCGAATATATTCGGTTGTGGTCAAGCTTGTCTCTCCACCATACATTTATTATATTATTCGATCCGCTCCGACCAAGAGGGGAAAAAATTGTGAGCTAAAGAAAAAGCAATATATCTGTATGTACACTATACTGTATTGAATAATAATCTCAACTTTTTTCTGTGGATAATTTGATGAAATTGAGTCGACTTGAGTTGAGTCGAATCGAGTTGACTTAAATTGAGTCGAGTGGTTGAAGTGAACGGGAAAAATACAGAAAATTCCTCAAGTATCTCCTTAAACCATACATATATGACTAAAAACATACTCGTATTTTCCCCTAAAACGTGTTCCAACACAAGGCAAGATAGAACAAGATACGATAAATAATAAAGCTAATAATATATGAAAAAATGATGGAGAAGTTGTGAGTCCCTCTACTACAGTTAATGTCTCTTCATCTTGATCCTCCGAATTCGGCTGCTCACTCTCCTGGATTTGTCCCGGAGCTTAAAGCACTTGTGTACAACTACTATACTGATACAGCTATATAAGCAAAACTATATAAAAAATCTATATATTTCAATACAAGAAGAAAAAGTCCAGCTTCAGACTGACTGACTCTGACTTTACGTGTGTGTGAGAAAATGTGCAACAAGTTTCTCCATCCATCCATATAACTAGCTGGATACTGGAAGCTGGATAGATGTAGTTTTTGTCCTCGATCCCAATCGATTTGTTCTTGCTTTTACTCCTACACTACTTTTACTTCTTCTTTTACTTGGTGTCTTCGTCGTTCGTTTTTTTCTTCAATATCTTTTTTGGTGAAATGAAGAAATCCTCCATAGGAATGTCCGATACGAAAATCCTTTCCATATGATATGACATAAAATGATATAGTATATCATATGGTATGACCACCACTGCCATATCACAATAATAATATTAATACCAAGAAAAAATACCAAGATCAATTGAATTGAGTATAAAAAGAAAAAGTTCTCATTTTCTTCTCAGCTTACGAAAATAAATCCTCAGTCATCTGTCATGTCATGATGAAAAGACTACACTGACGGAATTCCCAGTAGAATCAATATTAATAACGAATTCCTTGTTCGCATACCAATAATAATTATTATTAAAAAATCAAATACTACTCCTAATAATAATACGTTACTCCTTCAACAAATGTGAATGTAAACGACTGTAAGCCACGTGTATTTGAAAAATTGGAACGAAGAAATAAATCTAGAAGCAAACTACATACATTGATAAAGCTAAGGCTGCAGCTCTAATTTTATAAATAATCTAATCCCAGGAATTTAGTGGATAGAGATAACGGACATTTTTGAATAATGAGATTTTTTTAAAATAAGCAAAAGCCCAACCAAACCAAAACGTTCTCATTTCGATAAGATAAGGCCGTGAAAAATAAGGAAGAATTTCCTATCCATAATACATAATATTTTTACAATATTGTTTACAGTCTACTTACTGCCTCCAAGTTAAACTAAAACCAACAGAAGGTGAAAAATTATTGAAACATAAAACGATCAAGTGAAACTTTACATTTGATACTTTCTGTCAGAGAACGGCGCAAAGAAGAGAGTGCATGGAATTCCAGTTGATTAACTCCTGTTGTTTTGAGAGGGAGAAAAAAACGTCTTGGAAGCCACGAAGGTGACAGACTAGAAAGGAATTTTCTCTCTCTTTGTGGGAGCATCTGGATCCTGGATACATATCAAAAGGGAAATGATGAGTGGCCGATGTGCGTTGCCCTTGTAGTTGGACTGATGATAATAATTTAGTTGCTTGTATAGGAAAACTTTAGCTCATATTTGTTTTTACAAAGGTGTCTTTAAAAATTTCCATATTATTACGTATTATTTCAAAGGAAACTCGTGACAGAGAATTTTGATTTGAATTCAAATAATTGTTTAATTAATTCAACAAGTGTCAATCCCAGTTTCATTTTAATTTAATTTTGTATGATATAAAAAGGCCAAAACCAAAGGGCATAGGATAGAAAGAGAGAGAGAGATAGATAGAGAAAAAGCCGACAGCCATGTGATGTGTTACTTGATATGAAGCGTCAGTGTGTGTGTTGTATAATTAGTTTCGATTTCCTTTGGTTTTGGTGGAGTGATTTGGAGGAAAAGAGAAAGAAGTTGTTGTTGGTGTCAAGAAGGTAGATTTGGAAAAGTCATCAAAGGTGTTAATGTTCATGAAACTGGGACCAAGTTTCGACGACCGGAAGTGACTCCAGAATGAGCTCCAAATGCTCAAGGGGTGCTTCAATCAACACCTTTAAGTTGGTGTCTCTCATCCTTGCTCAAACGTTGATTTTGTGCACGTTGTGCTGTAGTAGCAAAGTCTACAACGTTCATTGGAACACCTCAAATCCTATGTAAGTTTTATTTTATTGTTTATTCCTTAAAATTAAATGCACCATCTTTTCATATTTACAATTTTTCATTCGGTCATGCATAATATATTATTTCATAGTTTATTCATTGTGCATAAATGCTGCATCTTTTTCTTTTTATAAAATAAAAACGTTTTCACATTGAATTCTTGACAAATTCTCAAAGAGACTTTAACACTTTTCGTACTAAGTTATGCACATTATGCAAATGTCAAAACGTCATTTTAAATTTACATAATTCCTGACATACTTTAAAGTCGACTCAATGTAATTACATTGAGGCACAAAAACGTTGGAAAGGTTATTAGTATATTGTTTTGATTCCATCAAATTTGTTCGGTCATTGGTGTTGATTTTAATAATATTATTCCATTATGATTAAAAACCATGATGGGGTGAAGTGGAGAGTCTGAGTCATAAGATAAGAGCAGACCTTTAACTTTAGATCCTATTAAATAAAAAGCCAGAGAAAGAGTAGAAAAAAGAAGCCATTTACCTTTTATGTTCCATGAAAGCTTCCCAGATTCACCAAGTCATATATATTTCGTATATTACTCGGTTACTGCGTTTGTGTGTACTTAGTCACTTATCGTTCGAACTTTATGGTTTGTGGTATGAGCTCT
Source organism: Sminthurinus bimaculatus (assembly GCA_034698285.1). NCBI lineage: Eukaryota > Metazoa > Arthropoda > Collembola > Symphypleona > Katiannidae > Sminthurinus > Sminthurinus bimaculatus. The sequence goes on along the minus strand of JAQIVE010000228.1, from coordinate 20,034 downwards.
AATGGCCCTTGCTCTTGCTGCTTGGTGTGAGGAGCCAAGGGTTTATGGGCCCAAAACGGCTTACTTTTAGTGGACCCACACTGCAGTCAGTCAGTCACTTCGTCAATTTGAAGAGGTCCTCTACTTATCATATTATGTATGTATTACATATACATACAATGTGTCCGGCAATATATCAAAATGGACCACACTAGTACACATTTTCCCTATAGGCATATATATATATATGTGCCTTCATTTACTAATTCTAATACTAATACTAAAACGAATCCTAATGGCAAATACCAATATAATATTCTGTCCGTGTTCTTTGCGACACTAGACAGTAGGTTTTCGTTGTAGCTTAGGAATTAAGTAAACAAACAGGTAAAGCTATGGAATGGAGAGAGACATTGGGAATTAGACAGGTATGCCTTTACTAGATCGGCTTCAATTAGACATTCTACAGAACCTGTATGTACATGTACACTGTACATTTTACATGTAGAGAAGAAACTCACCTGAGCCCGAAAACCCACAACCAACCATAATGCATAAGCAAAAGTAAACACAAACACTCCTCAACCTCATAATTCCAACAATGATAATAATAATAAAAATGTCGAGAGGAAAATGTGTCTGGCTCTATATGCTCAATGGAAAATATTGTACAAAGCTAACACTCAAAAATAAATCCGAGTGTCTCTCCTTGACTCTTTTTGGAAGCTCATGCAATTCAACGTGCTCATAGCCTCATCTCAGGTTAAAGCTGGAAAAATGAACAAGTTTGGTATAAAAAGTATGTTGTGTTGTGTTTTGGAGGTTGTGTAAATAAAAAAAGTAAAAAAGTAAACTATAATTTTTATTATTTATTATCCGTGCTACCTTCTATCTACCGCAGTTTCCATTTTTCAATTTGGTGGTTGGTTTGGTCACCGTAATCTGGGAGCGTAACTCAGGTTAATGTTGATGTCCTTTCCTACACACTACAGTTACACATACCTAATATATTCGTAAAAAGAATGTCTCTCCTCCTTGTGTTAACAATATTGATATGTTTATGATATGGCACTCCTTCAATTCATTCTTCGTTTCTTGTTCAATGTTCGATTTTAATTGTGTTATAATTGCAAAATTGTATTTATGAGCGTGCTTCTGACATGATTATCACATCAGGTTTTTTTATATAAATATTTTGTATAATATTTTTCCGTTTTTTTTCTTTTCAAGTAATAATAAATAATAGTGCACATAATAGAAATAATAATGTGGCTTAAATGGCCTCTTTTCTTTTGTGTGCGATCTCTTCTCTCTTGGATAAACTATTGAAAAAAGGGAAACGAAACGACCACCAAGGAAATTTAGGAATTTTACCTAAAAATTAAATATGACCATATCCGTCTCACTCATTCTCTGATGGCGTATTATATTATTATCAGGAAAATTATATCTATAGTTCAAGTCCAAGAACAAGAAGAAGAAGAAAAAGAAGAATAAGGTCTACCTGCCTGTCTGCCTCCTGGCATGAATATGAAAACGAATATGAATATGAATACATAATACATAATAAATATTGTATAGAGAATTTTCTGCATTATTTGAAATAACCTCAAGCCTAAATTGTTGAAATGAATTTGACAGGTGAGATGAGTTGAGCTGAAGTTGAGGGCGCGTTGGTGGCTTTAAAATGTATTTTTCTTTAGTCCATGCTCTATGATTCATAATAATAATAATAGTATAGGAATAGTTCACAGACACGAGAGAGGATAAAGTATAATATAATTGTAATAATTTCGGTCATTATGAGTCAAACTATTTTCTATAGTATTCTAACACAAATAAATACGCGGAGCTTACGTGTATTAGCAAAGGAAAGGGAGAGGTCTTTTTCCGCAGCTCAAAGCAAAAAACTGAAATACTTTGGTACTGAAAATTGTATGGATTTTTTTTACCTCACCCTTGTTTCAAGCTCCTTCAATATGTAGATACAAAAAGGGTAGTAATAAGAGTTTCGGAGAGAGATGATTAGAACTAGAATGAAGAATGAAGTGAAGTCAAGTGCTAATTGTAATTGTATTTGTAGTTTTCTCAACTGGACTCTTGTGGCTGTGATTTTGATTTTTTTACTTTACTTTTCAAATCTAATGTCATAATATTAATATTTGAATATGGTGTGAATGCTCCTTTTGTATAGCACCATAATAATAATGGTAGTAATAACATAGTTTTTTCTCCTCTTCGTCTACTTTTCTTTACTAGATAGTCTTCCTCCATCTATTTGGGTGCTAACTGCATAAATACACGAGACTCCTCGCACATAACAAACACCATTACTAGTGTTATGTATACATTATACATTATGTATGCTCCTTGGATGGATGTCAAGTGTACATACATTATCCATATTTTCATTCAACTAATGATAAATAGGGATGGCAACCACCTTTACCATTGAACTAACTAACTAGCTAGCTAACAAGGCGAAAAAGAAGAAGAAGAAATAAACATATTGTACATTATGTTTATGGAGAAGTGAGGATAAGCCTAGTTTTCTTTTCACTTCTTTTTAGCTGAGAAACTTTATACATACATATTCCACTTATGTATGCTTACATTACATTAGAACGGGCGGCGAAAAGTTACAAAACTCACCTTAAAATTAGCATAGAGGCAGACAAAAAGTCCAAAAGTGTGTGATTGTGATGGGGCGAGGGTGTAAATTTTTTAATTTAATATTTTCATTTGGAGACAGACACAAGTCAAACAAGAATATGTATCTATGGACAAATGAAACATGTGTATTTATGTGTGTATGCCTTTTTTAATGAAATCCGACTCTATGTATACACGACAAAACACAGTGTTCCTCCAAGCACATGTGTAACTGTACGTTAATAAACAACTTTTATTTTGAAATTTCTATCCAAGTTTTTTTTATGTAAAAGCTTTAAAATCCAGGAGAAATCAAATCAGCTTTTTTCAAAGATGTCTCAACAAACTCAGAGAAAGTCGTCTCAATTTACAACATAATACATGCAGTATGATATAATGTGCAACAATGTCCTGCAATAATTTATAATTTATCATGAGTATTATGCTTTCATTTGTATTGCCGCAATGTTTATTGTACAAAAACACAATACGTTGCATGTGACATAAAATCTGGCGAGTCATGTTCTGACACTTCCCTCTTTTCTCCATTTGACAAATATATTTCAAATTCACCTTCGCCTTAGCCTCACATTTTGGTTCATTAGACACTTGCCTTGTAGTCTATTCAAAGTGAGTAGAAAAGTGAGAGGGAAGGGCCCATATAAAAATGCACGAGAAAAGTGAAAATGTGGTAATAGACCGAGTAAATATTATCTTCACTCTGTACTGGTTACTCTGGTACTGTTGAATTATCATGACATTATATCCACAATGAGATGTGCTCTTGTGAAAATCGGAGTGAGAATAAACTCAAAACTAGCCAGGAGCTGATAAATATTATAAGGGCGACAGCTCAAAGGAACTTAAAAAACCGTGGTTCAACACAAAATATTTAGTTTATTTATATTATATTAGAGAGCGAGTCAGTATATCAGAACACTCGAGGTGGATGGAGAAAAATTTAAAGAATAAAAAGCCTACCATTAACTACACACTCGTGGAATATTGTGTATTGTTCCCAAACTACGGAGAGTATATTACATATCACAAGACAACAGATATTCATAACTCTATGCTCAATTATATGTACAATATTGCCCATACACATACAACCTACGCTTGGTCATCGGTTCGGATAATAATGATAATGATGATGGTAATATAGTATTCTTAGATGGAGAAAAAGCGTGTGTCTGTATCTGTATACGTATAGATTCGTGTGTGTGTGTGTGTGTGTGTGTGAGTAGATATTTGAACTTGAGTGAGCGATGGTAATAATAATAGTGCACGGCGCAGAGGTGTAAATGCATGGATTTTTATGTAAATCCCCTAGACTTTACCTTTTAATACACGGCAATATCTGTACACGAGGACTTGCTTTGAGCATGCAGGTAAATGTAAATGTTTTTCTTCTCTCTCACTCAACCTCATCTCATCTCAGCTCGTCTCATCCTCCTTGATACTCTTAGTTTTGACTAGCTTACAACTTACAACTTTGAACATCGGACATGTACTCTGCTTGTACAGATTGTACACGGTATTAGATGTAGATGAAGATGACTAGTTGCATTTGAATTCGAGTCTGGATTGCACGTCTTCTTCTTTGCCTTCTTCTTCCTTTGCTTCCAATACAAACGTAATGTGATGCAGTTGTTTGTGTGAAAAAAATAGAAGAAGAAGAACCAAGAGACGAGAGAGACAAGCTGGTATTATCCTTGATCCATTGCTCTTCAGCCAGTAACTTATGGTGTTTCTACTCACATATCTCTCCTCCTCCTTCGTCTTCTTTTGCTTTTCTTTTTCTTCTTGCAATGACGAATGAATTCATGAAGTTCACCTCTTGGATAAAAACCATGTGTGTATATAATACCATATGTATCTCTTTCGTAATACACGCTCTGATGTTAGATCCATCGTCTGCCGTATCATCTTCCATATAATGTGTATGCGTATACAGTATACACAGTATACATATTACTTACAACCTACATGTATAATTGTGTGTGTGTGATAAGATATAGCCAAGTCATACACACTACGCCACGCAACGCAACACGACACAACACAACATACATGCATACATATACAGAGACTGAAGCACTTTCCGAATCTAATCTATAAGAAATATTATATCATGACTCTGTATTATGTAGTTTGTGTTCTTCATCTTCATTTTGTTCCAACGTCTAAGTGTACGGTGTAAAAACACTTGACACACAATATAATGCAATGTGTCTATATATTTATACTGTACGTATTACCTCTATACTCTATACATATGTTTTTTAAAGAGTGGCTGGTTGTTGGTTGGTCGGATGAAATAAAAGATGCTGGGTGTATGTGTGAAAGAACGAGAGAGAGAGAGAGATAGTAAGAGAAAATTTAAGTGTATACATCTATGCACATAAAATATATAAAGGATTGAGAAGACAGAGACAGAAAGGAAGAGAGAGAGAGAGAGAGAGAGAGAGATTCCCTCAAGGGTTATTATTTTACCTGGTGGTGCACTTCTTCTGTTTCTCCTGTGTGATGCTGTGGCTCTTGCTTACACGAATATAATGAAGGTTTACTGCGATGGTATTCGCACCTAGAGAGTGCCTTCCCTTTTCACTTGAGCTTTAGCAAAAGAATAATTCACCGCTCTTCTTCGTCTTCTTATTCTCCTTCCTTTGTACCTTGGCTCTCGGTACACCTTGTGTGTTTCATTTTCATTTCATGTCTCGTTCAATGAGTTTCTCCATTTCAAGAAAAACGAGAGGAAGACACAAACCAATATATATCTAATTCTATCTGCATTCATACCCATTCTCTCTCGTCGTGGTCTTGGTCTTCATCTTCATCTTGAACATCACACTTGTACAGAGGTAAATATGCCGACTTATGATCTCAACTATAACTACATATATGTATACATAAAAACTCACCAATGGACCATCCATCCCTTTTTCAAATTATTATTCTTTGTACTACCTCCATCTGCATTCCCATTCATATTTCACATGATTACAATACAATACAAAAAATGTGAAGTTTTACAACTGTATAAAAATATCTCGGATGAATTCGAAATATTCCCAAATCATATTACACCTCTTTGGAAGAAAAAATTCTTCACGATGCTATATATATATATTCCTACACTTGAAAGGTAACGCAGGTACAATACTGTACAGCGCTATATTTATGTAACTATGTATATGTATAAGAAGCAGGGAAACGGAGAGATGAATGTTGGTCGGCCGGAGCTTATTGCATCTGGCCCGGCTCTCACTTTCTGGAATAAAATAGTAATAAAGAGGAGATAAGGAAAAGGCCAAGCTCCGAATGCGGAACGAGGAAGTGCGGGTACAATACACACTTCTTACTGATCTCGGTTTGATAATAATAAAAAGCGTACAGGGGAAAGGGCAGTAAAAACCAGGAGAAGGCCAAAGTCAAAAGACCAGGAGTAACTATACTATATAAGTAGATATGAAAGAGTTTAAAGTCGGGGTTGTTGTGAAATCCGCGATGTACGAACCAAAAAGTACGTGGCTGGTGTTAGTCTATTAGGGGCGAGAATTGTGTACCAATTTATTTATGTGGGCTTGCAGCTCTATAACTGTACAGATACAATTCCAACACCAACTCGGGCTAAAAAATTGTAGAAAAAATATGAGTATATTTTCCATTATGAATGTGTCCAGAAGAAAAGTAGAAAGTCGAAAACAAAGAAAAGATGAAGAACGAAAGCAGCAATGAGGAAAACTCTCGATTTTCGAGAAACATTTCAAGTACGAATAAAAGTAAAGCAGGAGGAGGCGGAGGAGAAGACAAAGATGTTCAGTTCAGTGTTCTGAATGTGCCCAGTGCAATTCTTCTTCTCCCTCTTCGTTTTCTTCGTCTCCTTGGCCTTCTTCTACCCTTTACTTCTTCTCTTTCGTCCCTCGAGTGTACTAGTGCAGCAGCTGTACCTCTATCTATCTATCTATCTGCAAATGTGCATTGCACGGCAAGATCTGGATGTAATACATAGAGGCTTTCGAGAGGAGAATCAAGAGGACTGGTTGCAATATAAAATGTAATATAACATAATATAAAAGCAATATCATGTACGTAACATGGTGGAAAAGTGAGTGAAATAAACTGAAAAGACCTCCGCTTTTTTCTTTCCCTTTTTCTTCCAGGCAGATATTCATATCCGTATTTTGCCTCTTTTATAACATAAGGTAACGTTAGAAGGCAATGGCTCGCTGACTTGTTCTGTGCGGTAGTTTTCTTCATGTTTCTTGGGTATATTGCATTTTATTATGTGATATTGCCTTGACTTGGCTGGCTTTGGTCTTTTATGTATACGTATAATGTATATGCTCTGTTTTCTTCTCTTCTTGCCTGGTCTGGTCTGAGCCGACTATCGTTTGTGAGTTTTGAAGTTAAGTTGAGTTTTTTTGAGAGAGTGTGTGGAGAGTTCACACCTACCACCTATTTCATGTCAACTCTAATCTACAATGATGAATTTGCCTCATACTCGACCATTTTCCACTCTCTTCTCAGTCCTCTTCCTTTCCTACTTCTGCTTTGTCTTTTTCCTTTTTATTTTCCAAAAGCCATTCAAAATGTATGTATATTACAAAATTCAAGAGGCAAAAAATCCTTAATGTAATGTTATGTTATGGTGTGGTGTGTGTGTAGTCGTGGTCGTACATGCATATATGTTCCAATATTGTATATTTTTTTATTTCTTCCTCCCCCTCTCTTTCTCTCTCTCTCTGTCTTGCTCTCACATTCTTGTTTTTCCACCTCTAGAAAATATTGTATAAAAATGCAAGTGTACGTGCAAAGCAAGTGTAAAATGTAAGACGTACTGCCAACTCAACCCTCAAGACAACTGCATTGCACTCATATAATAATACATGTATGTAGGTACATGCAAGTATAGTTTCCAGATTAGAGCTTCAAACTGCTGCAAAAGAGCATAAGAATGAGACTGAGAACAAGAGCAAGTACAAGAACAAGAACCAGAGAGCCAGGGGAAACTTCACATTATGCATACATATACATACGTACTTACTTATTATACTGTATGTTTGTAAAAATGTCAGTGTTTTTTAACTTTTTAACTCGGGCCACTTTTTAAGGCACTCCGTCTCCACAAGAAAACAACTACTTTGCTACTTGCTATCACATTTTACATGTTAACTGCGATATACAACTGTTAGCTATTAAGTAGAAGGAGAAGAAGTTCAAGTAGAGGATTACGTACGCAGGGAAACTGTGAAGAACTGCTGTAGAGTCCAGTTTGATATTGTGAATTAAGCATAAAATGACTTAAAAACGTTGTAAACGTTGGCAGCTTTGAGAAATGCTAAATGAGAAACGCAAGCCCATTGTTATTATACATTATTTTAATTTGGTGCAAATGCCTCGGAAAAATTGAAAGTGGACGAGTAGTAGACGTCGCCATCGCCATCGTCTCCGCTCCAGATCCAGATTGTACGTACATATGTACAATGTACACATATGTGTGCTTTGAATCGGATTGCATGTCAGACTTGCAGTCGCTTTCTTCTTCTTCTTACTTGTTCTGGTGGCTGGTCGTTAGTGAGAGGAAAAATCTAGTTGGAATTTCAAAAAAATATGTAGATACATCACCTCAAGTTCAAATCCAAGTCCAAACGTATAGCAAGAAGTAGCCGGGCGAATTTCCGTCCATGGCCGTGTTGCAGCTTATTTCATTTAGGTACCTTAAATACCCAATTAGTACCCGGGTCTGCCTCATTGTATAAAAATCTTATAGTAGTCCAGCTATTATTTCTGCATTGACGGTATGCATATTTTGCTTATTTTCCCTGTAAATCGAGCATTTTTATCTAATCGCAATGTGCACTGTATATTTGTGTATAATGTATACATTTTAGCATACAACATTGTACTTTGTTCACATTATAATGATTATTATGTGGAAAAAAGTACAAGGCAAAAGAGCTCACGAAAGTAAATAACGAAAATAATAATAATCATAATGATATTCATTGCCTTTATGGCTACACAAAAATGCTGAGCATGTATTCAGTTGTTCAATATGATGTATATCTACTCTACTTAATAAGTGGTCGGGTATTCAAAAAAACACAAACATGCAAATGATGACTGTAAGGAGATTGATCAAATAATATCAAATATGTATCAATTTCCATACAGACAGCAGAGCAAGAAAAAAGCAGGAACACGAGAGAGAAAGAGAGAGAAAAAACTGAACTGGATTGACGCAATGTGGAATCTCAGACCCTGTATTTGTACTTTGTATATGCCATTGCCTATCACTATCTTTGATTGTTGAATGTCTTGAAGATTCAACAAGGGGTTTTGCCTGTTCATGCAATATGATGCGATGATGTAAAACAGAATTGAAATTTATTCACCTTGCATCTACACCTCTGGCTTTTTTATTAAGCGTCTCTCTTTCTTGCCGTTTCATCGATTTGTTCAAGTGACGTTTTTTCTCTCCACAGTTTTGTTTGCATTTTGTTCGTGTATGTACTTGTTCTTTCCCTTTTATTTTTTAATATTGGGAATCGAGACCAAGTTTGGGGTTTCTATCTCCCATATGCACAGTGTCAATGCGTTAGATTAGACCCAAACCGAGATGAGCTGACAACTGGATATCTGGATATTCTGGATATTTGAGATGACCAACAGAGTTTTTCCACGGGGACACAACCAAGACTGTCTGTGTATTGTGTATACGACCATGATAATGATAATGATGACGATGATGTGTGGAGTTATGCATGTATTCGTATGTAAGCCTCGAGACTCAAGACGAGTGAATGTAAGTGACTCCAAAGCAAAGCAACGAGATGCGATCTGAACTTCACATCCCATTGCATCACATTGGAATTCTCCATCTATGTATATGTACAAGAATGAAGAAGGAAAGAGGCAGTCTTCAGTCCTGCTTTGTCTCCTTGCATAGTTTGTACACTTTGAAACAATACATACAATATAATATACGTGAACAGGAAAAAAAACCGACGACGGCTCTACACTGAAACAAAAACAATGGTTGGCTGGTCAAAGCGGAACTTTTTGATCCAAGAAAAGATGTGTGCTGATTGTGTATAACATATAAGCAAGTTTCTTCTGTGTGTACGTATGTATGTATGTAGACTGTATACATACTTATTTGTACGTAGGTATGCACATGGATTTCATTCCTTGATCAGTGTATCATGTATCTGTATCTGTTTCTTGTCTTCTCACCGTCGTTTCTCTCGTACACACATATAAACATTTTACATTGTGTACATAGAATTATATAATTTACGTACATAATGCATATTGGATTGGCTTGACTTGGCTTGGCCTATCTGAATCTCCCTTTTAACTAGGCAAATACGGGGAAATAACTACAAGACAACAACAACATTCACAACTCTTGTCTCTGGTGGACAAACAAATCTGTCTACATTGTTGTTGGTTAGTTTTTTTTTGTTTTTCTCTCTCCTTTTCGATTCTCTGTGCATGTATAAATTCACATACCTACATGCTGACTTTCATACAGGATATTGTTGGTAGGTATGTGTAATAGTCTTGAGAAAAAAAGACCAGGACGTCGTCCTTTCCTTTCCGTTTTCTATATACATATCTATACACAGAAATGACACATTTTATTATGTACTACTAAATATTCACGAATTTTGCCGCGAGGAAACATAAACTGAAAAACGCAGAAAAACACAAACGCACAGGCAAGTTATCATGAAGAAATGATAGTTTTCTCTACATTTTTATACATAATATGCAATCATAACGATTGTATGAAATATATTTTATTTTATATAAATTATTCGACCATGTTTATAGGATCCTTAATCTGGAGCTATGGTTCTAGTTCTAGTTCTAGCCCTAGTTAGAGATTTGTCTTCTGAGTCCTTCTCGCGACGCTTCATATTTTTTTATAGATGGATCAAGGAGATTTTGATTGTTAGAGCACAAAGTGTGGTTTGAGTTGGTTTTTTCGTTGGTCGTGTGATGATGAGTGTTGACACGATTTTTTTGAGGTGAGCAGGCCCTATAATAATGATAATAATATTAGTCGAGAAACTACAGGATAAATACAAAAGATGATGATGGTATTAAAGACAGAGGTTTTGTTGCTGTCTGTCTGTGACAGTGGGATGGAAAAAAATTGGAGGTTTTTCCAGGTATATTTTTCAACCACTCTCCAGATGCTGGATAACAGTGAATAGGGACAAGTTTTGAATATAAAATTGGACTGGGACTTTATTATATGAATATGAATTTGAATATTATTCCGAGTATCAAAAGGACCAACAGGAATTGGATATGATATTATACGATACGATACGATATGACGAAGCACAAACACTTTGTATTTCACACGACGACAACGATACGAAATGGTCAATCTTGTGTCTCGAGACTTGACTTGTGTCATTGTCATTCTGCTACGTACGTATTTGTCCACATTATTATTTTTCGAATGAGCGAGTGTGAGCTCAAAGTGTGTGGAGTTAATCAGAATTCAGAGATGGTCTGCACTGCATATCACCACTAAGAATCATTAACAACTCGCATGTCAGAGGACAGTCGGCGACCCCGAACCATTTCAAGCATGGCGATCCAACAACTTTTTTCTGTGCTCAAATTACACATTTTTTCCAGGCTCACGACTCTAGCATCAAATATTGTAAAACAAAACAACAAAACCAAGTAAATTATTACAACGAAAGCATCAGCGCTTATATGCATGAGCATGATGATGAACACAAAAAATGAGAGCATTTGTAAACTTGAGGTAAAAGTCAAAGTCATAGAACTAGATTCATAATCAGAATCAGAGTCTCAGAGTCAAACGTCAACAAGTATTTGGAGAGAAAGGAAAAACTGTGTGAAAAAATGAAAAGGGGTGGGAGCGGGGAAAATTACAATCATACACTCACAATCATCATTATCCACGTCAACTTCTCGCCATTCTCTAATCCAAAGATTGACCTCTCGGTCCCTTTTCACACAACACACAGCACCGCAATCCTGAGTTGAGAATTTAAGTCTGAATTGGGAAATTGGACTGTGACCGAAGGCTAATAATCATGTACATTGTTTATTGTACACTACAGTATACAGTATTCAAAGTACAAGCATGCACAGCTAAAACCGAGTTGGAGTCCAAAGTTGAAACCATAACAGGGAGTGAAATTAAAGCCCAAGCCAAAATAAGGATAGAGAGAGAGTATCTGAGTAATGATAAGACAATTACCAAGTTGTGTATTGTGTATCATGTTAAATCTCTCAATGTACAATATATGCATTGTTGTACAGTGTAAAAGTACAACGTAAGCGCACACACCAGCACGAATTACACTGATTCATTTTCTCTGCGGTTTTTCTCTTGGTGGTTTTGAGCAGCAGTCAAGCCTTTTCCTGTATTGTTCAAGTAGTTCCTTTTACTCTCATTCATACATAATGTAATCATGCTCGTATACATTCTACATGCTACTTATGCACGTGATTTACTAGATTAAAATAGCCAAGTTGTATGTATTTAAAATGTGTGTCTGATTTTAAACACGGTGAACTAGGTAGTCTTTTACCATTTACAAGATTGTGACTTTGCAAGTCGGAATCAAAATTGGAAAGTCGGACAGTGAATATATGCATTACGTACATATTATATGGAGACAGAAATAGGGATAGAAAATCGACAGAGGTAAAGGAAAAGTCGTATTATTCCTAATAGAATATAAACGCAATCAAGTTCTCCAAGTCTTGAGATTTCAATTTTACAAGTTGAACCATCCCTTTACATATACATATAATATTATGCAGTTTGTGAAGGGCACAACTTTAGTTTCAATTTGAACTATTACGATTTGAATTGGACCAAAAAGCCCAGCTTTTCATCATCAGCATTGTGTACATCAAGAGGAGGAAACGATTCAAAGTCAACCCATGAAAAGTTTGTACCTGCTCACTTTCCACCGCCAAAAGTTGAGGCTCAATATGTAAATATATGCATACACGTGAGCGCACTCATACATGCATACACACATACATATGTACATTTGAATCTGGCTTTAGCTTTGGAGCTGAGCGTTGTGTGCAACTTTGTTTCGTTCTAAACTCTACAGACTCGACACGAGTCGAGTCCAAGTCCAAAGCAGAGCCGAGTAAAAGGACGGAAATGATTGAGCATTGAACATTTGAATTGGACGTTCAAGAAGAAGATTGTAGAATGGAGCCCAGAGGTCTTTTTGGGATTCTTCACCCTCCTTTCTGGTCTGTTTTCTATTTGTACATATGACGGAGAGGAAATGGATAGAATTTCGAGAGTTGGACTCTGATTTGGTCTTGGACTTTGACTTGGAGCCATTTGAATTCAAACTCCAACTTGAATTCGAATACAAATTCGAATTTGAATTTACACTACTGATGCGTTTGTTGGTAGGGAAAAGGAGAAAAGGGGAGAGATGCTCAAAACTCTCCACTCTTGAATCTCGATTCGCCTATTTGCATTCAACGGAACCTCAAAGCTTAAAAGCAAAGTGGTTTCTGCTTTCTGTTTGATAGTCACAAACAAACAGACACAGAAAGGCAAGCTTGCGGGATTTTATCCCTAGATAAGGTATAAAATGACAGAAAATTGGAATACAATAAAATGGTCAACGGAATCAAGCCATTTCAACAAACGTTAGTATTTTTAAATGCTAAAAAGAAAATTTAGTAAAACATTTAACTCTTTTTTATTTTGATTTCTTAGCAATTTATAATTTTTCAAATAATCATAATTTGCAAAATAGCAAGCAAACAAAGTAAGCAAATAAAGAAAAAAGTCTCTTAAAAAATATTAAGGAGGGGACTACAGGAACCAAAATTATGCAGGATATAATGCATGCATAATGATATGGCTATTTGATAATGAAAATGAAAGGAAACTGAAGAAGATGAATTAGTTTATGATCTGCAAACGACTCGAGATCTTATTTTATGATATGCCATGATAGTTTCGTCTTGGCCCTTTGACTCTTCCTTCTCCATTCCCCATTCCTTTATTTTCCTTATTAGCAACCTTCTTTCTTCCTTTCCTTCATTATCATTTTACACATATATTGTGTTTATGTCGTTGCTCTTACTATTATTGTTGTTATGATCGCCCGTGATTATGTATGTATGTATACTATCTTTGTGTAGAAAAAAGAAAGCGGAATCACATAATATTTTTTGAGTTGATTTGAGATTTGAGGAATTTCACCAAGATGATCAGAATCAGACAAAGATGAATCATGAGCCTCTTGAAGGAAAAGAAAAGGAGTCATTGGAAATTGGAAATGAGTTGAGCAGCAGTAAAAGAAGACGATGAAGAAGAAGAAAAAAGGGAAGGGAACGTTATCACATCACATCACAATACGTATACACACATACTTACATGCACATAGAAAAAAGTATCTTCAACCTTTTCATTTTCATCATCACCATCAACAGCAGCAATATCATAAGGCGATGGTTGTCTTGGCCTGCTCTGTATCTTCCTTTCATGCAGTCAGTTTCATAGGGAATAACATGAAGAATACAGATAGTTAGCTCGAATGGAGGATGGAGAGATAAAAATGAGAGTTAAATGTTAAAAGGTAAAACGGGGATGAATGGCAAGATGATGAGCTGGGGTGAAGGTATGTGGTCCTCATTTTTCAATAGTTGATATCAATAGCTCTGCAGTATACCTGCCTTATACCGTTTTACTATATACATACATACTCATATTCAGCTCGTATGCATTTCCAATATACTAATACCAATAGCAAAAACCAAACCAAGCTAAAGCGAAGCCAAAAGCCAATAATTGTAATACTAATGACGGTCCATATACTGTACAAAATATGTATAAACTATCTACATACTAATACAAAGTTCTTGTGTGTCCTCCTCCTCCTCCTTCTCATCCCTCTTGCCCATCTATCTGCTTTTCTGTCGTTGTATCTCTCCTACGGTATCATATTGATGATAATTTGGTCTTGGACTTTTGAGAAGAGGGTGTGAATTCCAAAGATGAGATGACCATTGTTGGTCTCTAACATTGAAAATGAAATGGGGAGGACATGACTTGAGCGATCATATATACGTTTACACTGTACCTTGTAATACATTATACATGCTATACGGCAACAGAATAGAATTTGGCTTGGCATACCAATAGAAAAAATCTGTACCGATGATGCACATTGGAAAAAACCTGGAGAATAAGAAAAGAAAAAGTTTTCGACCTCTTGACTCTCGACAAGTTGACAATGATACGAATAATATAGATTCGAATACTGTTGCTTCTGCCTTTTTTCCCCAATTTTTCCCTACATATTGGAGTCATAACCAGAACGAGAGGTTAACAAAAGCCTCTCCAATGGTATGCATACATAATATTATATTATACATGCATTTATGTATGTATGTAATCCACAAGTACAAGTATTAATACGATTACTATTACACACACAGTACATAAACCAAACAAAGGCACAATGGGACGAGTACAAGGGATTTTCAGTGTGTTTCCTCTATTCTCCCTTTCTCTCTTTCTTCCTTTTGGCTTTTTGGTTTGGTTTTGACTTGGACTGTGTGAATTTTGAATTGAAGTCCAAGTTCGTCCACTCCTCTGCGGAAGGTTTTCATTTCCATTTTAGCTTTGGATTCAAACTCGGATCTGGACTTGGTCGTCAAATTATTTGGAATTTGACATACAATATATGCATACCTATGAATGTATGTATACATAATGTGTATTTGTATATACGTTAGTCTATACATATACATGTATTAGTTAGTGGGGGAAGAAGTTGAAGAAGGACTTTTCAAATAGTAAAAGACTCACGGTATTTGATGTAGTTGAGTAGAGCAATTATTTCTAATTTTCAAAAAGACTTCCTGCTGTGCATGATTTTGTACCTCTTTTGCTATAGCTCCTCCGTTCTATTCTCTGTGCTCTGTCCATTCTTCTCTTCTCCAGCCCTGCCAAGAGTCTCGCCATTGGTTTGCTTTGGTTTCGTTTGCCTTGGCTTTCTGTGGGCATCTGAGGTAAAGAAAGGTAATATATAGTTTCATACATACATGCATATACAGACGTGCATACGTACACATAATACGTACAAATATAAGATAAGATATGCACGTGAAAAGGTAGTCGGACTGGTGTGGACTGGCGAGGTTCAGTTTGAAGTTTGAATTTCAACTTATTTAAACGTATCAACCAGTATACGTGAACATGCATATGCAGTGCATACAATATTTATATCTATGCATGTATCTATAGGTAAAGTAGAAAACATAATAAAGAAGTTGTGTCTTACATACATATTTGTAGTAAACTGAGTGCTCAATACAAACACAAATGCTACACGGCACTACTCTATAGTATATTATATAGTTGTTGTTGTGTGAGTAAATGTGAATTTGAGTGTGTGTGTGTGTGACTTGATTTATGTTTCCCTGTCTCAAATAAGCCAGGCCCACTGTACTCTCCGGGTCCTGGTCTTTGGAATAGAGCGACTAGACAAAAGAGATCCTCTCAGAACACATTGAGTTTCACAAGAGGTTTTTCTCTCGTCTACTTCTCCGGTGCAGTTTGTATTGTATATACATATAAACATGCATACACATAGATTGTAGACTTTCAGTACAGTGGCAGTTTGTCTACATATGTGTCCATGTAGGAAATACACAGTACACACACACACATACATAGACAATTCTCATCCTTTTGACTTTATATCAAAAAAGTCCTCTGTGTAAAATTCCTGTATCAAGTTCAATATAGATATTTTATACGCGAGTTTGTTCACTCTGATGTGTTCAGTTGGCATTTAGTAATAGTAGCGTTGTTGCTTGCTCGTATTGAATTTACCTGTAAAAATGTCTAAGCTCATGACAAGTCTAACTCTGCTCTTCTTCTCTGTTTCTAAATGCTGCTGCTACTTCTTCTTCTTCTTCTCGTCGTTTGATTTGGTCGGTGGACGGATTGTAGAATCTAGATATATGAGAAGAAGACGACAAACTCATTGTCAGTGGAAATGTCATGTTCAATTCCCATGTCAATGTGACTAGAGTCGTTGGCTACTTGAATCTTGGACATTTGACGTAAATGAATGAGGGACGTAATCCAAAAAGTCTCCTCCTCTTCTATCCTAACTACATAGATTCTCCAGTTTGGGAAATAAAAAGAAATGCATCCGTATTTTCTTGCTTGTTTCCATCAATATTATTTATTTGTTCAGTCTCTCAAGTTTGGGGTGGTTATATAAAGCCAACGTCAAAGACAAAGACACTGCCAAAACCAAAACCAAAGCCAAAAACAATAACAAAGGAAAAGAAGCAAGTTTTCTATTTTAAAGTAAAACTGACATTCCAATGAACGTCTCCTTTGACGGTGGGCAAAGGGAACGACATGAACAACAATGCAACATGAACAGCAGCATGTACGTAAAGGAAAAACTCCCATGTTGAAAAATCGAAAGAGATTGTCAACATCAATAATTACAAATAAGCCTTTTTCCTTGGATAAGTACAAGTTTCCTCAATCTGCCTCGTTTTGTCTTTGTTTTGTGAAGCTGGACAAGTTACAAGCTAAACTGAAATGTCAAGGAAAAGTCGATTTGTCATTACCAAGTCCTCACTCGGTTTAAACTAGGCGATTCTAGGATTAACTAAATGTGATCTCCTGATTTCGTGGAACAAACCGAGTTTACATAACAAAAATTCTGGACTCGCTGGTAAAAGAATTCGAAATTTCTCCTGCGGCTCCTTCAGAAAATTCAAACAAATAATGGGCAATAATTAACGAGATAAGACAGCCTCTCTTGATATGATATGATATGATACTGTATTTTGTATCTTGACTTCTCTTTGTTCCTATTTACTTCTTCACTCTCCACGCTCTCCATGGCCATCGTCATCTCTGTCTTCATTGGACATTGAAAGGCTGGTAAATGTACGTCTTTAACATGGTATTGCATTTGGTTCCAGATCAAATTCTTTCTTGGTTGTTTCCTCTTTTGGCCCACTGGCAATTACCTGTCAAAACCAATGAACTACGAATGTATGTGTAATGTGTACGCTGCAGTGCCCAACAACTTTTTAGCCGCACACACATACATACACACAGAAGATACGCACATTCGGAATCTCACACTCACACATTTACACACTAATAGACAATTCTCAGCATCAGCTCCAACGTGGAGGATGGAGCGGGCGAGCACAGAAAGGGATATGAGGAAAAAAGAAGGAATATGAAATAATATAAGAAAAATTGTTATGTATGAGACCGGCAAACGGACGGTTGGACGGACGAGCTTGCTCTCTCTCTCTCTCTTCTTATTCCTCCTTTTCTTCTTCATCGAGGCAATGAGCTTGGAAAGGGGGGATGAGAGGAATAGATGTAGTTGATTCATAATTGAGAAACTCCATGTGTTCACTCTTGGTGTTCATATTACTTCTCACTTGTCTTTCTCTGGGGAGAGAGAGACTCGAGTCGATTCGACTCATTCCGGCAAAAGGCTGGAGAACTGTCCATTTAGACGTAAGAATCTACATACATTGGTACAAATACTTGTACAAATGATCATCAAGTCCAAATCTACAGTGTATTATATATTGTGGATAGTAGACTCAGTGAGGAGATGAGTGCTTTTGTCTAATTGCACCGAGAGAACACTTATCACTGTGGGTATGTATTCGTATATTATGCATGTGTGTGTGTGTCGTCCCCTTCCTTTCCTTTCTTACTTGTTCATTCTTCTCCGTCCCTTTTTACACAAGAGAATAATGTAAGATAAAGCAATGTTAATGTTATGCTATGTTGCTTTTGTCGTCCCTTTTGAGTTAACTTTGCCTTTAGTCCCAATGCAAAAGCTTTGGTGACCCAAAGCAAACCTTGTTTCTCTTTCTCGCTCCCTGCCTCTCTCTTCTACTCTGTCTGTCTGTCTTGGACAACGAAAATCGACATGGACATGCTTTCACACTCTCTGTCCTTCCTTCCTTGACGACGACGACAAAGGACGATGTAGACGACGACTCGATTTCGATATGTTTCATGATGATGCTGACGACGATAATAATAATAATACTAAAGAAGAAGCTCTAGCTAAACTTCAAGTTCAGCTTCAACTATGTATGTACAATGTACAAGTCCAAAAGTCCAAGTCGACCCTCTGTCCGCCGTCAATGTGACTGGCTCCAAGACGAACCAGAACAGGCTCAAAAACAAGAAAATGAACTGATTTCCAATTCACACTTCTTGGTACTTGAGAGTCATAGATAAACAGAAGACAGAATGAGAGAGGAGAGTTCAATTTTAATTTCAGACCACACAAAAATCGACAGAGAATCTCCATATAAAAAGCATATTATTTTAAACAAGGACAAATTACCCATTGAACTGTGAACAAATTTCCATTTGACAAATGTTTCGAGGAATAAACTTGATTCGGAACAACAACTACTATATATCTAGATACTCATTATTATTTATTTTAATTAGATAATTCGCAACACCAATAATTAATTGCATTGCACTTTGCAGCACATTCCAACGGGTTGTATACACACACTATGTATATACATGTGTATTATAATAAAGAGGTTTCAAGTTGAAATTTCAATCTAAATGATAATTTCTGTAACTACAACACGCAACATTTTGTGGATTAACTACACACACACATATTGCTATCATCGAAGAGTTTGGACTTGTCTTTGATTTTTTTCAAATTTTGAACGTTTATGGAATAAAGAAAAGAGTTGAACGTCTTATTTCTCGCTTTGTCCTCTTATTGTATAAATAACAAATAAATAAGTACCAAAGTAATCCTGTTTCTTCTCCTTGACTTGATGATACTTGTAAACACATTGGGCTGGGTCGGAATCGCATCACATCATACAATCACACATCACATCACATTACATTACATTGCAGTACATTGTACATGACATTACATTAGAAGCGAGTAGAGTTCGAGTACGGTACAAAATGAAGACTAATTTATATGCACATAATGACATCATTGTCCAACGTTAGATATATGCTCAAGAAAAAAAATGAATATTTATTTATTCATTCATTCAGTCATTTATCTGTTTATGTAGTCGATTTTGGATTGCGGATTCATTTTTGCTACTGTTGAACGTCTACGTTTTTACTTGTCCACCGAATATATGTATGTACAGGGTACAGGGGAACCGTGAATGATGAGAATGCGCAAGAATGTTGATGAAGTCTTAATGTGACTCTTGTTTATGCCCAACCATTTTTCCTCCGTATAAATATTAACATATGTACACTAGACGTCTTCATTTTACACAAAAACGACAAAAGTTAAGCAGATAGGTCGTCATATTGTTCCTTTTGGGTCCCTA
>JAQIVE010000227.1:0-45538 GCA_034698285.1 Sminthurinus bimaculatus | reverse complement strand
AGGAGAAGCTGCATTACCCGCCGCTGCTCCAAAATTAAGATTAATTGGGGGCAAAGCTCCTCCATTAACCTGTGGTGTCATACCACCACCAAAACCAACATTTCCTCCTCCAAAAGGTGAATTCATCCCTCCGGAAACATTTGCCGCAGCACTGCTGAAGTTGAATCCCGCTGAGGGAGCAGCTGCAGGGGCTGCAGACTGTTGTCCAAAAGATGGGAAAGAACTTGGTTGACTCTGTCCAAATGGTTGAATAGACGTATTCGTAGTACTGGTACCACCGAAAGGTGTTGATGGTACATTAGCTTGTCCAAAACCACTATTCATCTGTCCAAATGCATTTCCACTTGTCCCTGTAGAACTGCCAAATCCAGGAGTGACACCGTTTCCAAAATTATTAGACGTGCCTGTATTACTTCCAAAAGCAGGAGTAGAAGTATTGGCAGCATTTTGTCCAAAAGCCGGGGCAGAATTATTATTAGCAGCATTTTGCCCAAAAGCCGGGGCAGAATTATTCGGAACATTTTGTCCAAAAGCCGGAGCAGAGCTGGTGGTAGCACCTTGTCCAAAAGCAAAAATTGACGGTACTGATGGGGTTGCGTTCGTACTTCCACCGAACGGACTTGTAATTGTTGCTCCTGTTGCTCCAGCACTGTTGGAGGTCAAGTTTGGTTGACCAAATGTAAATACTCCACTACTATTGGTAGTTGTACTGGGAGTAGAGCTTTCGGCTGGCTTTCCAAATGTAAATACCCCCGATTTATTTAATTCATTACTACCAAATTGAGGTACATTTTGATTAGCCGTGGTATTAGTATTTGTGGTACTCTGTCCAAAAGTTGGATTCGTAGTAATTCCTTGACCAAATGTGGATGATGCCAGAGTAGTAGCAGTAGTTGCCTGTCCAAAATTACTTGTTGCTGGTGTAGATGAAGTAAATGAAAATCCTCCTGAACCAGGAGTAGTAGTTGATGATGGTTGTGTAGATGGTTGAGTACCAAAGACATTTCCAAAGGGCATTCCCCCGCTGTTGGTTGTTGTTACAGTAGCATTACTTGGTGAGTTTTGTTGTTGTTGTTGTTGTCCAAAGAAACTGTTTGGTGTATTAGCTGCAGTTGATGTACTTCCTTGAAGGAATAAGCTTGGTAGTTTATTGTTACTAGTATCTTGTCCGAAAATTGATGAACTTGTCACAGCTGGAGCCAAATTTGTTGATGAGGTTGATGTAGTAGTAACAGCATTTGAAGACAAGTTTGGAACTGATGACGATGTTAAATTAATAGAAGGAAATGAACTTGCTGCTGCATTATTAGTAGTTGAGGTAGTAGTAGTAGTAGTAGAAGGACCTTTATCATTTTGCTGCCCAAAATTAAAAGAAAATCCTGAAGACGGTTGGATACTTGAATTTGATGACATTGAATTACTGACATTTGGTGTGCTCGAAACGGACAATGCATCAGTTTTAGTAGCACTATCCGAAGCTGTAGTAGTTGCAACTTCACTAGGTTTTCCAAAAACAAATGCCGAAATTCCTTCATTATTATTAATAGTACTAGCAGAAGTATTTGAAAGGATGTCTTTAACTGTTTCATTAGATACTTCCTTCATTCCAGTTATTATGGTGGTTCTGGATGCAGATGATGACTCGTGAGTACGAGTTACTTGGAATTCCCCCTTAGTTTTATGTACCGTTGACTTTTGGGCTGTATCAAAGCTTGAATTAAATATACTAGTACTCGGTGTAATAGTTGTTGAAAACGTTGTGTTGGTAGGGGCAGCTGAAGATGATGATGGTGTTGCTGCTGCACCAAATCCAAATTGTATTGACGAATTTTCTACGTTATTAGCTTCTGTGATTGCTGGAGTTGTTGATTTTGTCATGGTACTTCCTGAACCAAAACCAAAAAAACTCGGACTTGTCGTAGCCGCTGGTGTCGATGAGGCAAGCTCAGTAGTAGTAGTAGTAGTAGTAGTAGTAGTAGTAGTAGACGTAGTAGCAATGGTTGTATCTCCAGAACTGACACCTTGTGTAAATTTACCATCTGCAACATCCATACTACAACTACTTGAAGTATCTGTATTCAAGTTCAAAGTATTTGATGAAGTCACTTTAGTCTCTTCGGCAGCTACTGGTGCAGGACTACTCATTGTAGGCGGGGAAGATTTTGCTCCTAAAAGAATTCAAATTTACAATAATCGTTTTAAATAGTTATTGGAAATGATTAAAAACAATGAAACGCTTGTAGAGAAGTAAGCACGTTTTTTATGTATCGTTTGGAAATGTACAAGAGTTAACGGAGCTATTATCATACTGAAAAAATAATGAAATAGCACGGGACTCTTGTCTCTTTTTATTTCCCTGTGCATATCAAGAATTTATCCTACTGAATAAAGATATCTCTCAAGTGGCACAGGATATCATAACAAAAAAATATCAACTTATTGACATGTATTAATAGAAAAGTAAAAAATATAACTTACTTCTATATGACTCGTTTAATATTCTATTAAGTCGATCCAACCGACGCTGCTTGTCTATTTCATAAGCTTGCTTTGTGATAATATGTCCATGGCGAGGAAATAGAGTTATCCTAAAATTTTAACAATAAAATATCATGTAATATACAGCATAATATTTTCATTTTGTAATAATACACACAATAATTAATGTAAACACATGCATTTAAAACGAAAAATAATCAAGTCCATGAACGTTTTTTTCAAGTAAATAAGAGAACGTTTACCTTGATTTGCTTATTGAATTTGCTTCAATTTGCTTTTGCTCATCTTGCTTTTCGGTGTCATCTTCTTCTTCTGGAATATCATCATGCTTCTTATTAGAAGAAACTGGACTATATGCTGTAGATAGATTTTGGTTGAACGACACACTCTTCTTTTTCTTTTTAGCAGGTTGCAAATCGTCTTTAACAATCTCCTTGACGATGCTCGTGTTGATACCAGCAGCTTCATTATAGCACTCTGAACATGAACAAAAACCTCTACTACCTTTAGAACCTTCGCCTTCTTCTTCCTCGTCAATACTTGTAATTGCTGGTTGAGATGATGCACGTCGTTTTCTTGAAGTAGAACCCGTTTCTATCATACCATTTGTGGCTGGTTTATTTTGAGTGTTTACCATGGATGCTTTTGTTGAATCATTTCCATCTAAAGATAAAATTTCCCTGCCGGTCTGTGATGGTAAGTTTGGTAGAGTCGAATTTCGGAGGTCACGAGAAAATTGAACATACTTTGTCCTCTTGGGATTCTGTTTAGAATTCGGATCATCTAGTGCAACAAGGCTCACACGCCCTTGTGACATTGAAATGTTATTTTCAAATGTATTATCCGGAATTCGATTTCTACAATAAATTATACAAAAACAATATTGAAATTAAACTTACAGTTCATAATGCCTTTCATCGATACTTTCGCATTTCGCACATATCTTAATTTGATCTCCTTAATTGTGGTATAATAATATGTTATAAACAATAGGGAAAAAAATGTTATGTACTTGATCGAAGTTTTATACTATTATGCACATACTACATACTATACTACAATGCGTTTCTGCTTGTAAGAAGAGTCAAGCGGTCATAAAAAAATGAAAATCCTTGAAATTTCGCAATTATTATTAATGCTAGGTATTTTTTTTTTAAAAAAAAGACAAATATTCAAAGCCAATATCATAATTTTAGTATTTTTGATAGTTGATCATATTTTATAATATATTATAATGTTACAGGGAATGTATAAGAGTAAACGGAGCTTAAATCATACTGAAGAATTAATGAGATAGCACGGGACTCTTATCTGCTTTACTTTACCTATACATATCAAGAATTTATCTTATTGAATTAAGATATTTCTCAAGTGGTATAGGAATTCGTCGTAAACCTAATAGTTAATTTATTATGATAGAAAAACAAAGTATGATAGAAAAACAAAGTATGATAGAAAAACAAAGATTGTGAGCCTACAGCCTGCACGACTTTACCATATTATTTTGTATTTTGCATAACATCAATGTGTAAGTTTTCGCAAAAATTGAATAACCACATTATTATTGAGCCCCACGCAAAATTTTTAAATCAAATTGCCTGCAAGGGTAAAAGTTCGACTACGGGTTAATCTTTATTGGTGTCTCTGTTAAGCTAGTTATTACTTCTACTACAGTAACCCCAAAAAACGAAAGAAATTGGTAAAATAAAGTCATAATAAAAAATAAAATAATGCTTACCTTTTCCTATTGTTGTTGACTTTAACATTAACACGATAAATTCCTCCATTACTTGAATTGCTACTACTAGCTTCTTCGTCTATAGTTATGGTTTGCGGCCAAATTTTTTGCATTATATTTGAAGCAGTTGATGAAAGGTATTCGCCCACTCCTGCAACAGTTCCAATAACTGAGGATCCTTCATTCTGTTCGCTATTATTAAACAACCTGGAATTATTATTGGCAGGCAGTTTTTGGAAAGAGCCATTGTGAAGATTGCCGTTGACTGTAGTAATATCAGTGTTTGTAGATTTATTAACAATATCAATTGGGGCGACAGGAATAAAAGTTGTTCCAGGTACTACATCCGCTGATGATGACGATGATAATGGTTTCTTCCTCCTTGTAAGGGAAAATCTTGCAGTATTGACTGGAGATAAGAAGGTCGGGGGTTTTTTTTGCTGATGATGATGTTTCCATGTTGATGATGGTAGTTGCCCCAATTTCAATTGATTATGCGACACTGGACTTGGAATTTGAAAAGACGAGGAATGTCCATTCAGAAGTGATGCATTATTTTCTCTCAAAGGATTACTAACGGTTTGGCTTCTTTGCGCTAGTCGCGATGTAAATCCTGGACTTGTAACAGATGATAATGTCCTGCAAAGCGGTACCATAATACATAATATATTATTGTTATACTTCAACATTGTATTACCTAAGTACTGGCGTATTCCTAAATTTTTTGATACCAGTGTATTATTTACATCTTATATAGTAAGACTTGCATCTCTTATTTGAGGCTAACTGTTTTCCAAGGGTCACAGTTCAAAAAGTTACTTATGGACTTAAATCTTAAACCTATCGCTGGTCATGTGGTTGTATACTTACGGTGTACATTTATGTTTCAATACTTAATTCAATGCCGCTGCCATGCATTTATTATTTTTATGGATACATACTTAAAACTTAAAACACACACAAATAAAAAACGTCCACAATGAAACAGTAAACAGTAAATTCCAAGTAAGTATGTATGTATTTAAGTATGTACTTTTGCTTATATTACGTATTAATAAAATAAAAACGACTAAACTTACACAGCATCCAAAGGCTCCTTTCCAAATTTACTGTGATATCGCCCATCAGCTCCAAATGAACTTGTTGAACTTGCATCTAACCTTAGTTTGTGAATATCCTCTTGTAAGTTATTTTCAGGTTGAGATGACCAGGTCAAAGAAGTCGAGTCGCTGTGACTTGTACTGATAGAAAATTGCTGTTTGGCTGGTTGATAACTAGTTGTTTTCCTACGGCCCGTTAAGAAAGACCACACCATAATGTACTACTACTATTATTGACACGGTCAAAAAAACTAAAAACAATAATTTTACGATAATTATTGTATTAAAACGTTAAATACACTTAAATATTAAATAATTTAACAAAGTTTTCTCGAGTGGCGGTTGAGAAAAGTGTGTGTCCGCCTTGCCTTTTCTCTTTTGTCTACAACGTATAACGCCAATGCATTGAGGGGGCCAATGCGGAATATTACGTTTTCAAAATCAACAGTTTCCCAGTTTTTTTCATACAGTATCACTTATCCCCTGTAGGTGGCAGAACACTAGCAAAAAATCACGTGATACCAACTAAAAACGTTTTTTAATAGTCGTGTTACTTAAATATATTGTGGATAGTGGATGGTATTAATTACTACTTAATTTCGAACAAATTAGCTTAGGGAAAATATTTTTACTCTTTATATTGATCAAGCCCCAAGCCCTATCTATAATTCACACGCTTTGAAATGAGCTAGCGGCTATAATGGTAAGTACGTGATAAGTTGTGTCAAGTTGTGTTACTTGGTTGTTGATTATTGTCGTAATAATAATTATTTTGTTGTAGACTAAAAGTTTATCCACCATGGTATGCCCATTGACTCGATATAGGTAGACCGAGAATATACCTATATCGAGTATCGAGTCACTAATATTGTTATTTTCGAGGTTTGCTTATCTACGCCCGTACATTTTACTTTACGCTTCGACCATACCGGGTGACCTGTATAGAACTGATGCTTTTCAATGTTTTTTACATGTAAAAGCGTCAGTTCAATGCAATGGAGCAAGTCTCCATTACATCTCTATAGCACCTGCTTTAAGAAATACGTTGATGAACTCCAGCACAGGCCCTGAGAGCTGGAATTCAATTAATTTTTTTATAAATCTCATTTTTTATAAATTACAAATAAGGATTTCTTCCGTAGAAATAAGAAGTCCCTAAGGAAAATTTTATGTTACATACGTACAATTGTTTCATCTCACTCAAAATTGTGAAACGGGATATAGGAAGTTATATGTTTTAGGTTTTAGGTCAAAAATTTCAAGGCTTTATGTTTTAAAATTGTTTTTCTGATGTCCAAAACTTTCACCCAAAGTCAGAAATTTTTATCCAAAAATTGCAAATTATCACCATAAAGTCTGATATTTCCCATATAAAACTAAATTCATTGAAATTCATCTTGCGTGGTTGGTGTCTGGTGTCGTACTATTCATTTACGATTTACGGTATGCAAATAATTGTAAATACATATTAGGATTTTTTCCAAATGTGCTGATCGCAATGCTATAAGATTATGTACGTACAATGTACCTACGCATGGGTGATACATTCTCTAACGACTTTCCCTCTCTTCTTCTAAAGACTCTTAACGCTTACAACTAGTCTTAAGTTTTAAGTTTTAGTACGTTTAATTTTTGATGTTATTGGTGTAGCTCTTAAAAAATAGCCTGAAACTAGAGTTTACCCAGTACCCAACGAGACGTATTTTGCGTCAAAGTAGATAGTAGAAAATATGTTAGGTCTACATCTACATTGTTATAGATCTGTATGTATAATTTCATTCGCCTCTAATAGTACATGCTTCGATTGTACACAAGCTTTAGCTTCTCAAAGCGACAGTTATCATGTAATCAGGTCTTCTAAACCGAATTTAGCGTTTCTTCTAGTTCTGCAAGTGATGACGACTATAATTTATAAAACTTGTCGAATAATAGAGGAGTTGTTTTGCATTGTGTATACGTACCTATCGAGTTCAAAGTAGGGAGTGAAAATAGTAAGGTGAAAGTGCTTTGTCGACTAATGGACAAGTGTTTTTTGTGGGTGATGCGTATCAAGAATCGAAGTCAATATACATACACCAATATTATCGAAACAGTCTATGTATATTGCTGAACCAATTAAAAGCCGGTGAGTCGATCTCAAACTACAAAAGATTTCCGAATACTTGTGATGTTAACACTACATGTACTTGCATAATGTTACCGGGCGGTGTTTCCGTCATCAGTATTCCAACTTTGTATATTCCCTGTTTGATATAGGAATTTACTTTCTAGAGCAAAATATTACATATGCATTTCATGCAGAAAATCATTACAAAGGTCAACCTTTTCAAGATACCCAACCGTCTTTTGCTTTATTGCATGCAATAAGATCAAAATACTCATTCTTATACCTAGTAATGTTGAATTCAAGAAATACTTAAATAACGAGAGACGGTATTTCTACTCATTCATTGAAAATTCCTATAATATTCACGTGCTCAAATTTTACTTTCAATCCAATTCCCAATTCTCAACCAATATTTTGTATATCATACATAAATGTAAAAAACTGGCTCTATACTGTTACTGTGTGACACTAGCGACGTTTCAAAGTTCAAAAATAATAGTATGCGTGTTTGATCATTGATCAAATTATAATTTCGTATTCATACAAAATTCGTTCACATAATATGTGTCATATATACCGTCAATCAATTAATTGGATCATGGTCATTCACTATGTACATCTGTACTTATATTTTTTGTTGTTTTACACTTCCTTTGTAACTGATCAGTAATGATTACTATAATACACATCGACAACTCTATACATTTTAATTATTCATTGGAGTATAATAATTCTTTCTGTATTTCTTTGTAAACGACATTTCCCATTTAAAATAATACTAAACGTTTTGTGTTCTGCGATTAAAATCTTCATATTATCGCAAAGTAGATCGTAACAATTGTATTTAGGTACATAATTATAGGGCTGCACCTTCATATCATGCTTTTCTTGCATGCATTTTACATACTCATGCATACACTAAAGTTAATACTACAGTGTATGTATTATGTATATTATATTATGCATCAGAATAAGTCGGCGAAAGGCGTTTATGAATAAAATAACGATTAAATAAATGTGTGTATTGAACATGCAGTTGTAAGTTGTACATCATATTATGTTATTTATTGTTCAAGGAAATGCAGTTTTGTTTTTCAATGTGTACCTTATTATAAAATATAGTGCATTTCATTTATGTATTAGCCTCTGTACACTGTATGTATTGGCCATATTGTAGAAATATGCATTTTACAAACTTTGTAGCATGTGCGAAAAGTAAAAACGGGACAAACCTATACATAAGTTATGTTATTTATTGGTGATTATTGGTAAAAAAATATCATACAAAGGTCAGTAAACAAATGAAGGCGAAGCTGATGGCCAAATGATGAGTACAATACGAACTGGGTAATATTATTATTGTCTTGTTTTGCTTTTACTTTGATACATTTTAACTTTTGTTTCATTAGCAGTTAAAAGGTTATATACTATATACGTTATATGATATATGACGTTTTTCATAATATGATGTATATCCAAAAGATGTGAAAGATAGTTATGAGGTATGTATATTTATGATGTATGGAGAAAGGAAGGAAATGAAATTGAAGATGGGTAATAGTTATTTTTTAGTTTTTTCAGTTTTTTTTATAAAAAATGTCTCAGGGAAATTGTACAAAACACGATTGTTGTAGTTGTTCATTTAAAAAACATTCAGAATTAAAAGTAAATCCTTAAGTATGTACATATATTAAGGATAAAGTATTTTAGTTAATTTGTGCTATTTTTTGTGTACAAGGAGCTGCACAGAACTGCTGCTGCTGCTTTCTTGGTTTTGTTTTGAGACGTTTAGGGTTGAGATTCGACGAAGATGACTTTTGTTTCTTTTTCTTTGAAGTTTTTCTGTCTCCTTCTATATTTGATGAATATGTTTTTTGCAGTGTTCAGTATTACTTTTAAATTGTAGTAGATAACATATTATAATAATAAAGGTTATTATTATTTGTGCTCTTTTGTGTTTTACATACAAAAATATAAAAAAAAAACATCTCATGTGATATCTAATATTATAATAATTTTTGCCTTTTAAGTATACAATATAAAATAATATCGATAAGTCTAAACGGCTGTTGCTGCTTGTTGTAATTGTTGTTGTAGTACACATAATATTGTTACAATATTGCGAAGAATTTTATACATAATATATATAAGTAAATATATATTTAAGTTGTGTCAACAGTCGTCATGTATATTTAGTTAATGTGACTTGAGCATTGATATATATTGAGTTTCTTTGACTTATGTATTTAGTTGCATTCTTATTTCCTCTTCTCTCCATCGTCAAACCACTTCTCACTGTAAAAGAAGAAGAAGAAGAAAAACAAGAAAATAAACATTTATTATTACACATTATATTATGCAATTCAAAAGATAGAGATAAAGATAAAGATATCAGACATCATGTAAAGGGTTTAATGGAATAAAAGAGATGTGTCACAAATACAAATGATGGTACAAATTCCTTAAAAGTATTGACAAAGTCAACTTTGTACTGTCATAATTCCTAAATGGGCTTTTGTACAGTCATACAATACAGTATACAGTACCATTCCATTTCACAAATACTATGAAAAGCTATGTAACACTGTATACTGTATACACTATACACTACATAATACACAATATGTGTACAAAGTGTGTAAAGTGGTTCTTCGAACTTTGAAGGAGTCTGAATGTCATAAAGGTAATCCTATATAAATATATTATATTACTCCATAATTGATAATAATTTTGACAAGAAAGCAAAAAAAAAGTTGGTCATTGATAAAAAACGTTTTGTTTACATTGTAAATCGCCAGCACACACCTCATGCTTACTGCTCACTGTGCTTATCTTTCATCTCTCTTGTGCATTTGCATTATATACCTTCTATCCAGTTTACATTTTACATCATTTTTTTTTGCAATGTAACTGTTCTTGTCTACGCAGAAACCGGTTTAAAAAAGTGAGACAAATCTATATAAAAAATCCATTGTACAATACAATAAGAGCTGCCAACAGTATGGCATGAGACTGCTGATAGACTGACTGATATATAATGTCAAAATGAACTTGCATAACAATAGAAAAAAATGCCAACAAAATTAGCATAATCATTATTACACTGTATTATGCCATGTTATGCTCATTCGTGCGGCGGAGAACAAGAACTCAATACATACAATAAATAATTATTGATTGTATTTGAAATTGTTTGATTATAAATTATATAAGTGTGTAAAATCGACGTGTGGTGTGCCTATCATTTCCGACTACTAATTCCCAATGACCACAGTACAATAAGTGTGTGTGTAGTGTGTATTGTGGATGTACCTACACGTAAGTAATTGTCAGCGACTAGATGCATGTTGTAATCAACAATTAGCGTGAGTAAAATGACTTGACCAAATGTACCTTATCTTCATTAATAATACAATAAATTGTAACACATCTCTGTCTCTCGTTTGGCCTCGTATAAAGATATTTTATGTATATTAAATATGCATAATAAAGATAATAAGGAGTCAGTTAACTTACCATCCAGGAACATTTTCTGGGTCTTCGCATTTCAAGGAGGACTCAGAGTAAACAGTGGCTGGAGGGCATGATCCCAATTGAGGTTGAATTCCATTTCGGCTGTGTACATACATACAGACATACATAATGAATTTATTAGTCCATATTAAACATGTAAACATGCAAATGCATCTACCTATTATAATAAACTAGTGCATCTCAAAAATGATAACTTACCAAATGTAGAATTTTTGACAATCTTCAGGGTGGGCTGTTTATGAAAAAAATATACAAATTATTACTTCTGTGGTTCAGTATTTGACTAAAAAATAGCAAAGAAAAAACAGAAATTGGCCAACCGGACTTTGCTTTTTGAATACTGTCGAGATCAAGATTCATACACATGCGACTTTAGTTGGAAGAGCTTAATTTTTTTTCTCGACTTTTATCATCATGCCAAACAACTTTTACACTCCCAAGTTAAGTTATCGCATGACCTCTTGGTCTGCATGTGAATTACAGTTTCGGAGAGATCTTAAAAACGCCTTGATTTCGTATGGAAAACATGGTATTTACGTATACAAGCACTTCACAGTATAAATGCCCTCGAAAGATGGAAAACGTGCGTTTTGTGCATCAGTGACAAAAGTAAACTGGCGGCAAAACAAGCTGGGCCACAACGTTTGGTTTTAAGGGACTCATAAAAGCGTCACTTTATGTAAAAGTTAATAATGTGTGTATAGTTTCTGTTTTTTTCATCGAAAAAAAGAAGTAAAAATTGCTATACCATATGTAGGATGGGGCAATGGACGTCCATTGTGTCCAATTTGGTCTTCGTTGGGGCAAGAGAAACCATCGGCCAACTTTTCTTTCTTGCGGTTTTCCTTCTCACATCCCTTTCTTTGTGCAGATTCTGGCCAGGTGCAAGTTCCTTGGTAGTCATCGTAGATGAGACCACTTGGACAAGTCACAGAGTTGGCAACTCCTAAAGTGGTGACATGACAAAGTTGATGCATTGTTAGTAAATTTTAAGCACGACTGCATCATATGTATTATGTATGCATACAGAGGTGATCAGTGATCAGAAACAATAAAGGATCAACTCTAAATCTGTGTACATGAGAAAGAGAGCATAAAGTCCTTTTTTTGTCTTTACCTTCAACACAGTTGTAGAATCGATCGCACACTTCAGGATCTTCGTGGGAGAAGTAACCATTTCGTCGTGGGCACTGAACGGTGGAAATGGCAGGTTGCAATTCAGTACGATCTCCGCAGTCAACAGTGAATGGAAGGTCACATCTCTCGTGGTTTGGGTTTTTAATCTCAAACAAAAGTCCATCAGGGCACAATTTCTCTTCTGGGATTCCATCAACACCTATTAAGATACGAAAAAAATGTTATTAACTCTGTCTTGAGATTTACAAAGTTGCTTTCTTTCCTAAACACTTTTTTATGTAGGTATAGTTAGGTATACTTACATTCGTAATATTTGTCACACTGTTTGGGATCAGCGAAGAAACCATTGTTTTCTGGGCATTGGAAGGCTGCTGCACTAAGCCCAACTGTAATAATACATGGAATCGAATTTTGAAATTAAACAAAATCAAACAATATGCCATGGTCTAAATAGATTCGAGATACAATTTGAAAAAACAAGTGAAACGAGGAAAACGGATTCAAAAACTTTTATAGTGAATTTTCAATGTCTGAAATTGTACACAAGAATATTATGTAAAAGTATTTAAACTTTTTGAAAAAAAAAATTAAATTACCAAGGGCTGCCAACACTAGAGTTCTAAGCATTTTGCTTCTTTCTGATTTTTTGGTGTGGACGACGAGCGATATCAAGAGTGAATGTGACTGATCAATCAACAAAATTATACTAATACGACGACGGCGATGATGAGACTGCCGTTGTTGCTCTCAAGTGAAATTTCCTTGAGCCAAACCACCACCACAAACAGATACATTGCTCACACACATACCCATACCGAAAGTAGGGTAAGGTGTATGGTGCCTTTCCTTATCTTAAAGTAAAGAGTAAAGTGAGATACACTCATTCATACTCATTCATACATACATACATACAAAATACAAACGTAGCAATAGTATCTCTCTACAGTCTCTGACTTTTGTGTCCTCTCTCATTATTACAAAATACCTATTATAATTTTATTATTAATATCATAATAAATAACAGCCCCTTCCTACAACTTTTGAAGATAAACACAACCCATCCTATACTGATAATATATATTATTCTCTGCAGTTATTCTGCTCATTGTTGTATTATGTATTATGCATGCATATATTATTATTATCATTATATGAAATATATGGACAACTAGCAAAATACAAATGTGTCCAAACCCAAAGTATCTCTGCTTTGTAAGTACACACAGCATACATTGGGATGATGATGGATACTACATACGTGGTTCGTTAAATTGTCTGTTTTCTCTGATTGCAATCAATATGTGTAACACACCATCCACATCCAAAGTCATAATCATCACCATCATCATACATAATTACTCTTTCCTTGGTGTGGTTCATATATTCATATTGTCTATATTTACAGTTTATTTATGCAGGGTAACAAGTAAATGGATATGGATAAGATCTCAAAACTCAAAACTTTATAATGTATGAATTTTTGATAAAGTGTACAATAAGTAACCTGCAAACACATACACAATACACATAGACAGACTTGCAGATTCAGAGGAGTCAGACACACACGTTGCATTGCATATTGCATCAACAAGAAAAAAGTATACAATATCTTATCTATATATATAAGTACAGACCAATACACAGCATTTAGTTACAACAAAAAGATGGGAGGTATGTATGTATTTTGTATTATTATGATGTATGAATGAAATAAGAAATATTATAAAGAATGAATACAAATCAGAGGCGAAAAGTTAGCAGTATAAAGTGATGTTTGCAAAGAGGCAAAAGAATAAGAATGTAAAAGGGAGTATCTAAGTATCTACATAACATCTAATACATGTTATAAAAGTGCTTTTGAGACTTGTAAATTTTATCCCTAACTGCAGATACACACAATGTATGTACTAGAGCCCAATTAATAACATTATAAAAGATACACAGGAGTAAAAAAAATATATATATATTATCTTGTACATTAATACACAGCTTCTTCCGCGAAGACGCTGTATAATGTGTAAGATAATGCATCATTATTATTACATATTAAAATACATATTACCAAATAATATTTTCGACCCCACCTTGTCTCTATCTATGTGTATCTTTGGCTTCTCTGGTCATTAACCGCCACCATCGTCTTTCATGATTAGCATTATTAGACAACAATTCAGAGTTGCATCAACTCTGAATACCCATTTACCATATTATACACACATAACATAACATATTGTTCCAACAGAAAAAAGGGAGACAAAACTTATTAAATTTCAATAATTCCTGCATCATCATGCGTGTATAATGCATAATATTAATATTATTATAATGTAATAATAAATAATTGCAATAAATTTTGCATAAAGCTCATTAAATACATATAGATAATAGATAATAGATAAACAATGCATACATATATGATATGTGATATGTATGTATACGTACACTCATTATCAGTGCTCAGGTAAAATGGTAAATGATGGCGATGAGATGCTGGTCAGGTAGAACAGACAGAAGACAGAGAACAGCATATTATACTGAAAGAATTCAAAAGAAAAAAAACCAAGTAGACGTGTTTAAAAATTCTCATCGTCACGCACCTATTCCGTTGGCATTCGGCATTTGGCAGTCGCAGTCACAGTACATTTGGAGTAAATCTCCATTCATAAATAATCCATCCATACCCATGCTAATTTAATAATGTAAGCAGTTGCCGAATGCCAAATGCAATGCACAAGTATGTAACAATACCATTACGTAACTGCACCTACACAGTTGACTAACCTAACTAGTATTATCTGTACATGTGTGTGTTAGCAATTATGGTGAATTTTATGACAATAAAAATTATGTCCGGGAAGTAATAGCACAATAATCATCAATCTTATGCATAAAG
The DNA here is from genome assembly GCA_034698285.1 of Sminthurinus bimaculatus. Lineage (NCBI taxonomy): Eukaryota > Metazoa > Arthropoda > Collembola > Symphypleona > Katiannidae > Sminthurinus > Sminthurinus bimaculatus. The sequence continues at coordinate 30,530 of JAQIVE010000227.1, read as the reverse complement.
TGTGCATGCATGCAAGTACGAATGCTCGTTACAACTTCAGTTTTCAGATTTTATCATAAGAAGAAGTATTATTCAAATGAAATTTTAAAATAATCAAGAGCTTGTTTATTTACAAACACATGACATAAAATTGTTTTCCCGATGAAGTTTTTTTTGAAAATCTGACCTATTCGACCAACGAGGCAAGAGACCGTGATGCATTCTCATGATACATATATATGTACGTATAACTAATATAACTATACGTATGGAGTATGAATATATACTGTATACTTTATACATGCACTATGTATATTACACATAGATGAACTTACGTTTATATATGTATGATAAATTAATCAAGCAAAACATGGTCTGAAGCCTAAACCCTCAAGATGTGTATGAATTGAATGTGTATTATTATATTTTGTATAGATTTGGAAGAGAAAGTCTCAAAGTGACTCAGCTCCGCTGACAACCATTATCATTATCATCATTGACGAAGTTTAAATATAGTTTATAAATATTATGCGCACACGAAATAAGATTTCGGGAAAGTTAATCCATTCTCTTTTTCTTCCTCGTGTTTAAGAATGTATGTAAAAATACATACTTAATGCATGCAAGATGCATTATAATACGTACAGTACACCGTACCATACGCTGCACACAGCGAGCCCAATGAAAAGATCTGTGTAAATCGTACAATAAACACATTGTATCCTATTCCTGTGTGTATAGTGCTTCAGGGTATGTTACTTGCAATTTGATATAATATGTTTTGCTTTAAATTCGAAATTGAATACTTTGTGTGTATTTTTCGTGCATTCATTTTCCAACGCATAATTCGATTCGATTTATAAGCAAAGACTTTGACGAAAAAATCGACGTTGTCGTGTATACATTCAAGTAATAGGCTGGGAATTAAACATGCGTATACATGAGAACATTGTATTACTTTTGTATTAATAGAATTTTTCAACAGAAAAGTGAAAATAAAATGCCATATTTGAGCTGTGAGGAATAATGAACAAGTGCTTTGCGTATTCTTAAACTTTGACCAAATACTTTATTTCTTTTCTACGTAACTATATAACATTTTAGGACGTGTATAGTACGTACCAGTATCATACTGATGAATAATTAAACGAATGTTGTACTTTCACTGCTAAACCCCTACTCAAGGTTCTTCTTTCATACGGAACTAGACAAAAATAAATTTATTATATTTCCTTGTTCTATATGTACATTAGAAAGATTCTGCAAATCCCGAATCCGGCGTCAGACTTTTGTGCTCAAATAAAAAAAGCTATGTTCTAAAAAATTATATGTACATATGGTTGAATTTCCATCCTACGATACCCTTTTTGTCGAATCTCGATAGTCTAAAGTCCGATTCAAGTTTGCAAAATCTGCCCAGGTTTATCATTATTTTTTTTTAAACTTTAACAATCGGGAAAAGTAATTGTATATGCTTATATACATACATGCGTTATAAGTCATAACATAACAAACCATGATGCTACCCTGAACATCGTACTTGTTGGTATTAATTTAAATTAAATAATGAGCAAATCACCATGTACACTAAATCCTACATAAAAGAAGAAAGGGTTTATGAACGAAATACCTCGCTTCCAAAAACTTGAATGTTTTGACCCATTTTGCGTTGGTTGCTTATACTTTCTTTGGCACGAGAGTAACGAGATCAAGGTTATATTTACAATAGACCAATTCCAATAAACAATAATAAACTATTGACAAGACGAATTAAGGGATTTTCCCATACTTTGTGATGTAAATAGAAAACAAACAACAACACTCTCTCTTTTACATATATGCTTTTGCTAAGAGTATCACTTCAACCAATAGTTACTCCTTTACTCTCAAACGTATAGCGACGTTATCAAAAGTTTCCGTGGATGACATTTTCTTTCTGAACGCAGCAACACGACTATCAAAATCCAAGTAAGGAAGTTTTCCGCACTGTAGACAATAAAACAAAAATATACATGACTCATTAGTCCACATTATCCAGATTTGAAAATGTCTTGATGAAATGTAAAGAAGCATATTATCCTGGATAAAACAAAAAACATGAAAATAATGGTGAAATTACCCGACAATCTTGTCGGATTTGAAGAGCTTCATTTAATTTTGATTCTATGTGAGCCTTCCTTTCACTGTGATTGGGATGTGAACTAAGCCATTCGAATTCAGGTATTCCTTTCATCTCAGATACAGCAGCCATCTTGTCCCAGAATATGACGCCATGTCTGCATTGAAATTGTGAATGTTATTATTTTCCAAAGTCAAACAATATATTGTGAACAAATTAACGTAATTTAAACGTTTTATATTTTAGTTATCTGCAAATATGTACAATTATACCTAACATCAAAACAGGCCTTGGCAGCGAGGATGAGCCCAACATCATCAGCTTCAATTTCTAATAACCTTGCATATGGAAGGGTTACAAGGACAGTTCGGATTGAATCACTCAGCCAGCTAAAGATAACAGCACCAACATCTATGGAAATAAAAATAGATACTTTGTTGAAACTTTGTGAGGTTGTCATGTCCCATGCTTATATTATTATGTCAAAATAAACTAAGTAACTATCCGTAAAACAATACCATAATATGACCTGGTGCCCAATAATGTATACTAATCGTACTAAATTTGATTATTTGTACCTGTCGGCAGAATGGCCCACAACATCGCAATTGGTATCACCTATTGAAACAGCATCGATAGGATTTTAAAAATCATTGAAAAACGAATAAATTTAGAGTATACATACAGTATGATATGTACAATGCTACAAATCAGAAATCAGACAAACCATGAATATGTCAAGGAGATGCATATTGCTTGCATTTTCAGCTCCATGTCCTAAAACTGCGTGAGCCATCTCATGCCCAAGAACAACTCCAAGTTCGTCATCATTGTCACAAATATCTAGCATTCCAGTAAATACGAAAATATTGCCACACTAAAAATAAGTACAAAACAAACACAACACAAATTAGAATTTTGAAAATAAAGTAAAAATGTATATACATACATGGAATACAAATAAAACTGATGCACATAGTATTTATTATTTATAGTAGGCTCAATAAAATTGCAAAAAATAACTTACTGGAAGCACAAAAGCGTTTTGAACGGTGGGGTCATCAACAACAGTTATTGTCCACTCTTTTCGTCTTATTTGTTCTAAATCTTTGTTTGCGTCTAACAATCGTTCTGCGACTTTGACTACTCTATAGTATGCTGGATTTCGACGAGATGCAGGTACAATTTGATTTTTATGAAGTTGAAGCATTAATTCAAATTCTTGTTTCGCTATTTGATCAAATTGTTCAGGGCTGAAAAGGAGAATACGAAATCAATATTAGCACACTTGGTATCGATATTGACATTTCAATGACTTTCATGGTTCATGTTGACAATACCATAAACTTTTATTTTAAATGCATTATTATGCCTACACATATTATCTCATGAGAGTCAAGAGTTTGTGCTTACTTAAATGCTACAAAGCGCTTGCGTTTAGTAAATGGGGCTTCTTGTATATGCGTCTCATGATAAATGAATAAGGCCAAAAAGAAAGCACCCACGAATCCTCCAAAAACATTTCTGTAATTTTTTAGGCGTTGCTTGTGAATAGCTTTCTGTTCCGGTGTTAATGATGACCACCAGGTACGGATTTTTCGCCCAAGTAATGCAGCCCCAAATTTTGCAAATCTGCTTGCCATCAACACGACTGCAGGAGGGATTGCATTTTGTTGACTTGTGACTCGAAAACTTCGTTGTTGAGCAATGTTCACATTATGATGATGAAGTATAGAATTATTCAATGTTGTAGTGTTAATTAATGATTTCCTACTATTACTGTACAGTGGATTCGGACTCTTAGAATAATAATTACGGATTCCTAACCCGCTTCTCGACGTAAAATTACTGTACTTTGGAGAATATAAGAGAATTAATCTTTTTGTGCTATCAAAAAGACCTGATTTTTCACAGTAACACGATTTATAAATATTAAAAGTTCGATTAGGAACAGTATAATTGATGGGATGCGTCATGTTGTTAATGTTGTTGGGTACTCGCAAAATATTCTTAGAAAACTGCCTTGAAAACAACATTTTGGACGGATGAAGGCAACTATTATACATTTTGATTACGATAAGAATGTCGGATTTCTTGTGTTTTCACGGGACAAAAGTTCTTACAGGTAATTGACGAAAAGAAACTTTTTATAAATTTTTGATGATTGATGATCCTTGAGAAAAATCCTTCCCTGTTGCAATGGTACAACAGCTTATCTGTCATTCGTAAATTATAATATGACTGTGACTACGAGTTGACTGGTAATTCCTTAAAGTTGTCTAATCTGTAAGTAAATAAAACAGAAACCAAACTTTGAATTAGACTACTTTATGTAATAATAATATACGACATGCATGACGTAACACATCATGATACATGATACATGACTAATGAACTTGCATGCTGCCCACAAAATTAAATATTTTCATTCTTTCCGTGTTTGAATTACAGTGTGTGATGTGTGATTGCTACATGTACTGTAAGTATTATGTACAAAGTCAAATGCCTCTTGTTCGCAATATTGATAATTTTATTGTAATTTTCAAAGTACCTCAAATCTTTCCATATGACCAGGATAACAACAAACGGGTTGTTGAATCGAAACTACTGCATGCGTTCCATGTAGGCAGTTCCAGGTTATATGCCTTATAATTTATATAAAGCTATGTATATGTTTTCACTAAACACTATCGTTTTGATAACTGCTATTATTGTATTGTTATAACTAATCGACTAATCGTATTATCACAATAAACTAAAATGTGAATGTGTATAATAAAAGTAATACACACACAATCTACTAATAACTAATAATGATACAAGTTTTACAATCAAATACTTATTGTAGCAATCTATAATTAATTGAAATTGACAAATTGATTATGGGATTAATCACTTTTTTACGTATCGGTCTTTGACCATTATTTGAAGTGCCAAAAGTGCCTTTGAAAAGGGTTTAACGTTTCTTCAGTTTTAACTTTTTACATTTTAACAAAACACACACTTTGTAATAAAGTAATAAAGAGACCGGACCGGGAGCAAAGCAAACCTCAAGACGCACAGTAAGCATAAAAACGTAAAAAATAGATATACTTGAATATTTGAAATTGAAGCGGGGAATGACAACTCAAGAGTTTATCCACATGTATATAGGAGTCCTATGTCCTATATATATATTTAATTCATGTGTTTATCCAACCGTAATCAAACTTTAAACCTGATTAAGTAACAAGCCTCAATTAAATCAAACAACTCTTTTTGAATTTCGAATTCGATAATAAAAGGTAAAAGTAGAATCTTTCAGTCCATAAAACGTACGGTGCATGGGAAATAAGCTTATAAGGTCAGCGGCAATGAATTTTGAGAAACGAAATAAAGTGTTTACTCTTGCATTCATCACAAAGGGTGATCAAGTTCTACTCGGTTTAAAAAAACGTGGCTTCGGTAATTACCAATTATTATTCGTTGCTAATTGCTATTCATTATTCATTACGACAATTACCCGTTGGTGTGATCTTAAATATCACTTGTTCTTATTTCTTATTCCTACTGATATTGCAGGCGAGGGCAAAATAAATGGATTCGGTGGAAAGCAGAATGTTGGTGAAACTATTGAAGAATGTTGTGTGAGGTAAATGAATAGCCTATGGCCTATCGCATAAATGATTATAATATTATAATAACCGAATGCTTTTTAATAATCATCTTGATGAAAATGTATGATTAATTTTTGTGTACAAAATCTAATATCTATGATCTATGTACATTTTATACGCAGAGAAATCGAAGAAGAATGTAGTTTGCGTGTGGATAAAAAGGATCTGATTTTCGTTGGCATTAATGAGTTTGAGTTTGTCAATGATCCTGTAGTTATGGAAGTCCATATTTTTAAAATTAACATCTTTAAAGGAGAGCCGAAAGAGAGTCAAGAAATGCTTCCTGCTTGGTATCCATTGCCAAATATTCCATATCATTCCATGTGGATAGATGATGAGATTTGGTATCCTTTGTTTTTGCAAGACAATGTGAAATTTCGTGGATATTTCCTATTTGAAGGACATTCAAAAATACTGTCATACAAAATCACCGACTTTGACGACACAAGTCTCGTCTTGAAGCAGCAAAACTAAGAGGATACTATTTATAGGTAAATGAAACTATCATTTGTATTAAAATCACAGCACTCTCCCTGCCATGGACCTGAAAGTTAAAATGTTATGGGACCGACCCGAAGGCGGTGTTGCTACTTTTCGCAACTTTGAGTTTTTCAAAAAATTTGCAAATTTTGCACCGATTTCAAAAATTCTAACGGGAACATCATCGGGAAGCACAATGCTCTTGTTGAAATACAAAAAAAACTAGAAAGCCAATCGAGGGAGAGGGCTGTGAATTTAACACATTTTGAAATGATAATAATGTAACTATGCATTTTATTTGCAATATACATACTACTATGTGTATATTCTATGATCTCTTATTATTTATACAGTAATATTCATTAGGCATATAAAGTACATATGTATGGTAAATATGTGTGATGTACATTAGGTATATGTGAAATGTCAACTCAGTGAAGCAATGCTTATTCATTATTAGAACCATAAATCATTATAGATACAACAACGTTAGCAGTTTCTTTTTTCTTTCGTTTAAGTTTTTATTCGTATTCACCCCTCCTCGGATACTTTTTCACATAGTTTTTCACATTCTATCGTCCTTGTCATCAAGTAATTAGCACAAATATTACTATAACGTTCGCAGAACTAGGTATTTTGGTATGTATAATAATAGTAATTTTGTAAGTCTAAAACATTTTGGAATGTAAGTTTTTCGTAACAAAAAATCAACATAATACTTTGCTTTTTTTGTGTGTATTTAAGTATTACATCTGTACACATGATTGTACTAAGAAACCTTAAACGGTTTAAATAATTTAACGTGACATTTTATATATCATAGTAAATATTTTACTATTATCAAAAATTATACACTAATACCTACTTATTTTTTTATGATACATATACACAAGCGTATAATAAACAATACATACAATATTGTATTTTAATATTTTAATATTAAAAATACTCAAATGACACAAAATATGTTTTTAAAGGAAAGTTATATAATAGATAATAATACATTTGTAAATAAACTTCACAGTAAGTACAAACAACAATAAATACAGGGTACGCGTGGCATAATATGTATAGCGTACATATTATCAATTATTTATTATCTCAGCTACATTTTTTAAACTTTTGTAACACATTTTACTATTTTTTCTCAGAAACCACAACAGAGAGAAATACAAAACCAAATCATATTATAAAAGAATTAGTTAGCATGGTATGTATCGTTCTTTATACGTTTTTTTCATAGATAAAAAAGAATCAACACTATAATTAAGAGGTAATCAATCTTTAATGGCTAACGATTTCTCATTTTCTAATAATTGTAAGTTTTTATACAACATTATTTTGATTGGAATGGTGAGAAAGTAAAATACTTTTTGCGGTACGAATTCTGTATAACTCGTAGTTTTCAAAGTTCCATAACATTGTCTAATGAATTTTTTAATGTACTTTCATTACTTGATCTGGTCCCAATAGTATTGGTCGTATGTCGTATGTATATAATAAATATATCATATATAGTGGATGGAATATGTTTCATAAAATACACAATATCGTCATTTCTTTCTTTCCTACACGACTCTAAAATATATAATCATTTTTACTTAAATATTGTAATTTAGAAACTTTTAGGCATGTACGCATTTTCAGTTTCTAAAACATGATTGTTTTCTTAAAAATAAATAAATACAATACAATTTTTTATACATAATTTATCATGTTATGTTATATAGGAAGTAGTTTTGGCACTGAACGTGTGATAAAGTGAATGATTTCACCTAAGTACACAATAATAATAATTATTATGAAATGTATACATACTTTTAGATAAGACGGAAATAATCAATCTAAAAATTTCATTCTTTGATAAAAAATTTTAAACTTCATTTTAGATTTTGGACACTAGTATAACAAACTAATTTTTGAACCACAGAATATGCTACAATTAATTGTAATACATATAACTTACATGTTTGCACACATATAGCACATCATAATTTAGTAAAAATACTGCAACACACAAAAACAGTTTTTCCCTGGCATTGATAGTGATGATAAAAATAATTATATAGGCGATTCGATAGTCGGGAACATTAAAGTATTACATACTAATCATAATTATTATTATTAGTATTCTTCAGTCAATTTATAAGTTTCTTCTTATTCCTTTAGACGTTTACGTTTAGAATAGAAGAAAGTCAAATAAATAAATGCATAATATTTAAAACCTATGAAACTAGTTACAAATAAAATATCTACATAATTTTTACACAATAAAAGAACAAACACATTCAGTATAAAAAAAACAGAAAAATATCAGACATGATGATTTACATCTACCTACTTACATATATATTAAACAATTTTTTAGTCAATAATAATGATCATGATAATGACGACTACAAAAATGAATAAATAATATATAATATTGTACAATAAAGCAAAAAAAAAACAGAACTATGGCGCATATAATAAAATTAAATAAAATTATTAAATTGATTATACAAATGATAAAAAAATTAGTTAATTAATTAATTAAATTAGACGCTCTTCCGGCGGAGGTTTCAAAACATTGTCTAATTCTACTCGCGGATTACAGTACTCCTGTTGTGAGGGGGAGTAGACGCCACGAGTAGCTCGTTTTTTCCTTGCCATTTTGACGAGTACGAAAATGGCAATGACAACTGCTAAAAGGAAAGCAGTTAACACTGGGATGACAATAAGAGCAATGCTTAGAGTTTGATCTTTCTTGCTAGTAAGTAATTCGCAAGTATTTCCTCGGTACTCTGGTTTACAAACACACTGATATGTTGCTAAGTAAGGATCGGTATCACATAATGGTTGACATTCTCCATCATTATGACATGTTTGGTTGCTTTGAGCAGCCTGTTCACATGGGTTTGATATGTTACAGTATTGACCACAAAAATCTCTGGGGCATTCACATTTGTACCCCCCTGGGAAATTTACACACTCTTTTGGAACGATTTCTGAGCATTTCAAACGGGTCTCCATATCTGCACACTGTATAAAAATTTAAAAAACATAATTATAAGAAAAACCACTCAAATTTTCATAGCATTAGTCTAAGCTTTAATTGAATTGTAAGTGTATTTTACTTTTATTTCACACATGATCCGTAGATACATATGCATATAATATATTAGTACTAACCTCATCTATATCGATTTCACAATTTTCTCCTGTGTATCCAGTTCCTGTGCAATCACAGGTAAACTGATTAAGGCCATCAATACAGGTTCCATGTTTGCAAGGGCTTGTGTCCCCTTCCTCGAATCCGAAAGCACATTCATTTATTTCTTCTTCACACTTTGGACCATCCCACCCTGGAACGCAGGAGCATCTAAATCCGACTTCAATGTTGTGACAAGTGCCTCCATTTGCACAAGTCACAGACTTGCAATAATCAATCTTTTTATCACAAACAAGGCCTTCATAACCTACAATCAAAAGAGAATGTCAAAAATATATAAAAAATACTGGCAGTAACTTAATAATAAACAATAATAATTATTCGCAATCATCTTTTTTTTGAATTATTGTTTTAGTATGTACATAAAACACGGACTCCAAGTCCAGACTATTTGTGTTTAATATTTACCAGATTGACATTCACAAACAAAACTCAGTCCGTCAGCTCTCATTGGAATCGGTTTACACGTTGAATTATTTTCACAGGGCTCATTATTATTCTGACAGGTGGACAACTTTCGCTTCTCACAGTTTGCTCCATTGTAATCTGGATCGCAGATACATTTGTAGAATCCATCTTCTGCTGCCAAATTAATACACTGCCCTCCATTTTTACACGGAGAAATAAATTTTCCATTGATTTCGTTGGAACATTCATCAAGGTCTGTATCGCACAACCAACCCGTATAACCGCCCGGACATTCACACCTGTAAATTATTTTTTTTATTAGATCTTGTGATGCTATTTATTTCAAAAACAGAGGAGAGAACAATTCATTTATTTTTTTGAAAAAAAAAATCAAAACATTCCACACTCACGTATAGTTGGCGATAAGATCTACACATGTGCTTCCACTTGCACAGTGGTTATCCATACACTCGTCAATATTTCTCTGTTCATACAAAAAAAAGGAAATGTTGGGTTTTAAATCAAAATCTCGATAAAATTATAACGATAACTTTGCTAGCACATCATAGACGTTTGCTTACGTTTAAAATTTGCAAAAAGAAAACAAAACAGATGCCTTACCTCACACACTCGTCCATCAAATCCAGGATTACATTTGCAGTCATATGTATTGGAAGCGTTCTCACAGATTCCTCCATTTTTACACTCCGAGTCATAACACAAAATGCAACCAAGAACTGGCGTTTGTGGTGGAGATTGACTATAGTCAATGTAAAAGGCAGTTGGAGCAGTCACTTCGACGAGGCTTCGATTCTCATTGAGTGCATACAGCTGATCCGGGGAGACGAAAGGGAGTTCATAGTTTCCAATCTTGACGTCAGCTAAACAACCTCGGAAAAACGAGTCATGTAGAGTCTCGGGATGGTTCGTTAGAGCTTGTCTACTGTTACCAGTACCAGTACCAACAATTCCACTACTAATACCCGTAGGAGATTCTCCAGAATACACTTCATATTGACTTCCATCCCTCACATGACTCCCCACAATGATTTGAGCATCATGGCTTAGAACAATGTCGTTGAACAGGTTTGCGGATATTACGCTGTCTTTTGCTACTCTTCCTTTGTGATGGTAGGAGTCAAATTTCATAATCAAATGGCTGTCCATATCAAATTCCAAGTCAATTGTGTGCCAATCTCCATCCAAAGCATTCTCCACCTTAATAGGATGACGCCCTGTAAAAATACAATTATTATTATTTATTATTATCAATGAATAAAATAAAATACTATGTGTCAATGTTTATTTATTTATTTATAGAGCCACAAACCAAAATAGTATAATTTATAATTTAGCCCATTGTTTTTACCTCCATTTAAGTAGACGGAAACAAATTCAGTACTGTTGGCTGCAACCATTGGACCACCATCCCTTGCAGACTCTTCATATTCTAACTCAAGTGATATTCGGACAGACGAGTTACGATTTGCCAAGTAAATTACTGAACCACCTGTACGACTTCGATATCTACGCAATTCAAATGAAAATAATGTTATTATTTTCAAAAATGAATAAAATAGGTACTTGAAGGAGCATCATTTCAAAACATGAGTTTCTCAATTACATATATACATACACCTGAAAAATATTGAAAACACTTTTGTTTTTCTTTTCTTACCTGAAGGAAACCTTTTGGAATGTCAAATGATCGGTTTGTTGACTCTTGAGATGGTAATGTGGTGAAACGTTTTTCCGGCCATCAAATGCAGCTTCAGCTACACACTCAAAACCTACGGCTCCAATATTGGAGCAAACACTATTATCCGGGCAAGTAACCATAGCACAACGAAGTTTCTCCTCACAAGTCTTTCCATCGTAAACTCCTTCTGTACAATGACACTGGAAATCATTCCATGTCACTTCACACACACCATCATTGAGACAAGGATTTGAAACACATGTTTCATCTGATACTATTCCTTCCAAAACTTCTCCATGCAGTGTCACATTTCCAAGGGATTGACCCATTGAATAATCGGATGGAACTTGAACAGGGAAAAATTCGACGACAAAATGATCATGACTTGCTGCAGTAGGAGCAACATCCGTAGAACTCAAATTAACTCTAACATCTTGAATTACACCCTTAAAAGGTTTCATTTTTCGAGCAAGCTGACTACTAACTGTTGGTGGGGCTCTCGTCATTGGTATCTCCACTCCAGGGATCACAGTTGAATCTTCAAAGTCACTCGAGTCGATGGAAAAGTCAGAACCATTCGGCAAAAATCCACCGACATATAAAATTGTGGGATTAAAGATTATTTTCTCCTTGACACTCTTTCTAAAATGTTCTGTGCCATTAATTGAGATTTTGACGAGTCCCTTTTCCTTTTGTACATTAATGAGATGGGGAATTCCGTCATTTATTTGAAGGCCACCAACAGTATAAGTCTCCTCTTTCAAAAGATTATCCAATTTCGATACTACGCCCAATTGTCCATCTTCTTCAACTTGAGCCTCCAAAAACAGTCCGTTTTCCCGGGATTCATCACCCAAAAAGAAAATAGTTCCACGAGACTCTCGTGTCCGAACAAACATGGAAATGTCGAAAGAATTGCTGAATTTCCTCGAGACCTCGGGTGAAATATGAACTTCTGCAATCGACGTTGTTGTTCTCTCATTACCAAACGTTCCTGGCTTGTAGTGGAATTCACAACGACTGCCGAGATATGGTCTAGTGCAGTGGCATTGATACTTTTGCCATAAATCTGTACAAACTCCACCATTCAAGCAAGGATTTGTTGGCTTGCACTGCTCTTTGCGAGGACATCCTCGTTGAACTCCTTGCACTAACGTAATGTTGGCATTCTTCTCCTCAGCATTTACAGACTGTCCATTTATGACAACATCCTGAACACAACCTACAACACAAAATTTTTTATTGCAAATTTAATTAACTTGATCAATTATTACGGATATGCACACACGTCAGTAACTAGTTCAATCAATCATTGTTAATTTTGCATACCAACAAAGAATCCAAGATTTTCCTTATTAAGTGAGTTGAGCGTTGGTGTTGCTCCACCCAAAACAGTCATATTAAAACCAGTATCGCCCGGGGTCTCTTGATTTTCCGAAATTGGATGAATAGTTTGTTCAAAATTGGCAGCAAGGGCGATATGAGTATCATTGACAGAGATCCAAACTTTGTGCCACTCTGCATTTGACAAATTAGTTCCACTTGATATCCCATTCAAGCTATTGAGCAAAGAGGACTGAAGATTTAGCCGTCCATCCGATAGAGTCAACATGAAGTACGTAATTCCTGAATTAAACAATGAAACAAAGCATTATAATTTAGCATAATATAGTATACCAACAACATTAAAAAACAGTTATTCAATTGATGCCGGTGCTTAATTTTAATTTTAAATACATATTAATTAATTATACCTTGACCAACGGCTACAAGGACGTTCGAGAGAGTAGTTTTAAATCTGAATTGGAGTTCATATTTTGCAGATCGATAGTTATCATCATTGCTTGACACTGTCACATAGTTGCTGCCATTGAAGCTCATTGTGGTCACAACTGAGCAAATTTGTCCGGAGAAGCCAGGTTGACAAGTACAATCAAAACGTTGCTCATTGTTCTCGTAGAAAGGCCTACAACTTCCTTGATTGAGACAAGGGGCTTCTTCACAAGCTGTCAGTTTTACCGAACAGTTCTTTGAACCATAGCCTTCTGGACAGGTGCAAGTAAAGTCAGCTATCTTGTCAATACATTCTCCTCTTACACACGGATTCGAGAGACATTCATCAATGTCTGTAAAACAATAATGCATAAAAATACCATTATAATAAATAATAAATTAACTTGATTCGTGCTGAGCCAGATTGAATCAACAAAATTATTACATTATGATTAGAGATAAGTATTATTACTGTGTATATTCTTTTCTCACCCTCTTGACAATTTCTTCCAGTATATCCAGCATCACAGTTACACGTGTAATTGTTTCGACCATCAACACATTTTCCATGAATGCAAGGACTTTTTCCATCGGGTAATTCACACTCGTTCAAATTGATTTCTGAAATTCGAGGCGAAAATATATTATAGCTACATAATATGCACATTCCTCAATGCAGCCTACAATCTCTACACACAAATAATGTTTATGATGTAAATAAACACATATTATAATACATATGCTTTATGCATAGTATGTATAACGTGTAATGACGTAGGTAAAGTGTAAATCTCTGCATACCACATTGTGTTCCCTGGAACCCTGGAGGACATTGACAATAGTAGCCGGAAGCGTTTGCATAGGCAAACTCCCTCTTAAACTCATTTGGTATCATATTGTTTTCCTAATGACCAACATAGAAAGGACGAAACATTAGTCATGACTTGAAATTCCAAAATTTCAAGGTGAATACTTCAAATACCAAATACATACATATAATACTCCATGTCTCTTTGTAAATGATTAAGCAATAATATTTCCAATTAAAAACACTGAATGAAAAATATACTTACCCAAGCTGATGGACTGTACAAGGATTGATTTGAATACTCGTGACATGTCCCCTCATGACAAGGACTCGTTGCAATAGCACCTGGAGTACCTTCATGACCCTTGGACGTGTCGATAATCTCACAGTCTTTTACGTCCGTCTCACAGTTATAACCAGTGTATCCAGGAAAGCAATCACATTTGTATCCCTTGATTTCATCGATGCAAGTTGAGCCATGTTGACAAGCATCCGGTGAGCAATCGTCCACATTATTCTATTTTCATAATAAAGATAATTTTATATGTATTATGGTCCATTGAAAGCAACTTTTTTTGAAAATCAACATATTCAAGTATGCATAATGCAGAAAAACGTTTTCTGAAAAACTTTGAAAACTCTTTGGATTGAACTTATGGACCTTACCTCACACTTTGGCCCTTCAAATCCAGTGCCAGTACAGTTACAGTCGAAACCATTGATCTTGTCTATACATGCTCCACTATTTAAACATTTGGCCTCACCATCGTCAGCGCATTCATCAATGTCTGAAAAATGAAAAAGTTTAAGATATATTATGTTGATCATAGTTTTGAGTTTTGAGCAACCCAAATATTATTATATTTATATTAAATGTCTACTTTTTATCAAATATTATAATTTTTCGTTAACAAATTTTTTGCTAGGTCCTAAATCTTGTTCTTCGTTCTTCACTCACCAATTTCGCAATTCATTCCAGTATATCCAGGCAAACAGCTACATGTATAGTTATTAATCTCATCCACACACGTTGCTCCATTTTGACAGGGATTTGATTCACACTCGTCAATATTTTCATCGCATAATTTAGATGTAAATCCAGGAACACAAACACACGTGAATTTATTTATCAAATTGAGACATTGAACAGTTGAATTTGCGCGACATTTCATTGGATTACACTCATCAATATCCACCTCGCAATTTTCACCGGTAAAGCCAGGGGTACAGTAGCTAGATAGTAGTAAAATAAAGCACATCAAAAATATTATAAAAATGTGACACAAAACAACTTACACAAAAAGTCTAAAAAAGATTTGAAGTTTTCATCCAAGTACACAGAATTATAAGTGTTCAAGTATTTAACGTTTACGTACCATTGATTATTCAAGCAAATTCCTCCATTTTGACATGGACATGGGACAACTGGTACAGGCGGAGAAGGAACTGGTGTTGGGGCAGGAACTACGATAGGGATGGACGTTGTCACTGATGAAGAAGCGGGTGAAACACCCACCCCATCATTACTCACAACACTACTACTGTTAATACTGCTATAATTATTACTAACACTTCCACTTTTTCCAATAATTGAAGATGAAGTGCGAGTAGTGTTTACTGGATTACTGTCGTTATTACTATTGTTTGTTGAAGCAGACTCCGAGTCGGGTTCACGAAATTCGTTGGTTCTGGCTCGACCGGGTTCCTTTATTTCGGGGATGGGGGTCTCACAGTATCTGCCACGAGTGTTGAGATTAGAACAATTACATAAATTGTACTTGATGTGTTGGTCTCCCGTCTTTTCGACACATTTCCCTAGGCACTTTTCACAATATATGAAAGTATCGGGAATGTGACAGTGGTGACTGTTTCGGAGGTCCAAACTCACGTCTGTACAACCCGGGAAAGTGTTAAAAAGTTGAAACATACTACTGGCCGTGGCATTCAAGTCATGAAGTTGTTGACCATTCCCGCTGTGACCATCCGAGTTTTGCGAAAATTCCCCAAAATCATCCTCAAAGTCTTCGCCATTCGTTTCTTCCCCATGTCCGGAATGGATATGATGAGATGATGAGGATGAAGAAGATAAAGATGATGATGATGATGACGACGAGCTGTGCTCTAGAACTCGAACACAACCGACAAAACCATCAAAGAAATAGAGAAGATCATGGTGCTGAGAGTTCTCATTGGTATTACTATTACTATTTACACTCTCCTCATTCGAATTTAGGAGAGAATAAGATACTAAAATTGTTGAGTCTTTGGTGAGGGCATTCTCATCCTCTTCAGTGATGTGATGATCATCATTTGCAATAGAAATGGTGGACCCGTTGAATATTAAAGAGTGCCAATGGCCATCCGCAACGTTTCCATAAATTTGAGTTTCGTTCGACTCTTTATTCGTGTAGGAGAGATTTCCATCGCTGTCTATGTGGATGGAGAACTTTTCCTGGAAATATTAAAATAAATAAAATACCTTTAGCATTTTTTCGTCATCTTTATTTTGAAATTATCTTTTTTTTCTCACATAACAAAAAGTACGCATTTAGATAAGTCAGCCGAGATATAAAAAAAAGCTATAAAAATAAGATTGTTTAGAGTTTGAGCAAAGCAAAAGCAAGAACAAATCTGCCCTTGAGTTATGTAAGAAGTAAGAAGACAAAAAGCAAAAAAGCAAGTTCAACTAGGACTACAACTCTATAATGACAAGAAACAGACTACATACACTTGATAGACATTAACACTTTTGTGCACTTACAAAGCATTTTTTACAATTTTATTTCGGTGATAGATCACATAATGATCGGGATCCGCTGCTCATCATAATACTTGTGTGTTTGTGTGTGTGTGCTCGCGCAAAAGTTTATAACCACAATGTATCCGAGTCTAAAGTAAATGAGTTAAGACAAAATGCGTCTTTTTTCTGCGCTCGAAAACTTTGCATTGTCTTATTATATATCGTATTGTTGTAAGTATTTGATATACGAAAAGGTTTTTGATGACTATTACATATAAACGTGATACGTGCTTGATGAACGTAGATTGCAGATGGAGATGTCCCTCGACATGCAATGGATGTAAAAAGCCATAAGGCACCGGAAATAATATTTTTTTTATGTACACACACACTATCTCTCTTGCTGTGTTCTGTGCAGCGTTTATAACATCAGAAATTATATTGTAGTTAGTTACAAAGGAATCATAAAGCGTTCAGTGCTCAGGCTCACAGAATATGAATCCCAACGCAAAAATGTACGAACCGAATAGAGCGAATACTGGGTATACGCGTATACATATGTATGTACATACATAAATACACACATCTAAGTACCTACTGAATGTAGACTCGGAAAAAAATGACACACGCATCCATTATGCAGTCACACCATGTGAACTCCCTCATGTCATGAGCCTGACTGACTGAATTCACGAAACAATGAAATATTATTACGTGTTTATTTATATACAGAAACACAGATGTAGAGGCGCTGAGGAAGAAAGAATTCAAAATTTGACAATCAAATTCCTGCATTGTATAGTTCTGGCCACTCAACAATAGACATAAACAATACCAATATGTACAACAATCAAATAACAAACTTCCTGCAAACTCATAGCCAAGCATGATATTACATACACGTGCGTTTACAATATTTACAATATACTAAATAAAAGTCGGCGTGGTGAATGTGTCATAAACTGGAGTAAAAATATAATAAGCATAGTAATTAATTACAAAAACGTTTGCTAGTAACTTTAATTGCCGTAATAAAACTAAATGGCAAAATCCATCATTTCCTGATTGTTAATGTTTGCTTCTTCATTGATGTATATATTAATTAATTTAGGTAATGCAGAAATACATGCATCGCCTCCTATTATATTTATTATGGCATTAAATTCATCCCAAGCGATGATACAGATTACAGATATTGGATATTGTGTCAGTAATCCATATACGCAACTGTATGTAAGTGAAAGTGCGATGGATGAAACGATTTATATATTTTAATAGAACATAGAAATTATGATCGTGTTGTACATATCTTCCATCTTCTTCCACTCATTTAAAGCAGGTATTTTAGCTTTTTACCATTTAACACCACTATCCCCGTTATCATTATTATTGTTCTTGTTTACCTAACTTTATTTGCAATGCTTACTATTTATTATACGCACAGAAAAAAGGGAAACTTGATGCGGAAAAAGAAAACGTATACAATCATAATTGTTAAAATAAAAGAAACTAATGAATGAACTGTAACTATATTACCGTCCTCAAACATTTTTATGATCGTATCAGTGATATTTTCATTTTCCTCCATGACCATCTTCCATTGTCACACAAAATACGTTTATATACAGATAATATGTATAAAGAAAGAATGGTGAATGGATAAAGTAAGACGAAGCGTCGTATATTCATCAATGCTGACGGTCTAGTAGCCCAATTAATTCCAAGTTGATGAGAATGAGCATGAGCATGAGCAGTTTGCCACAACTCAAATATATACAACACAATATTATATTAATGATAAAAATGTAAAACATACTTCAATAAAATAAGAATGATAGTTGATAGTTGTTCATATGAGGATACATTATGGTGTTAATTGTGTGAGTAAAATTGAAAAATAATCCGGTTTTTGATTCACACACTCTGCTGATTCACTCAAGTTAACTCACTCACTTTTCCGTGCATGTAAGACAATATTATATACATCATATATTCCATATTCAATGCTTTCGCTTGACTCGGTCAATTCATCATCAACATCAATTACCCTTTCATTTCATTGATGGGAAATGGTCAGAACGAAGAATTATCGTGGAAAAAGGAAGACAGGCACAGTCTTCAAAAACAAGACACATTTGTAATAACTTTTACACATCATAAGTGTGCGTATATGTATAACATTTTATAGGACGACCACAGTTCAAATTATATTAAAGATGGTCATGGTATAAAGGAAAAAGGAAGATGGAAACAAACGATCGTAAAAAAGTGACAGCTTGCCTTCATTTCAATTTTCAATCCTCCATGATTAATTGCCGACTACTTTGTACTGTACATGTATTGTATATAGCTCCATGTGATGATAACAACATTAAAAGGTAAACAGGAAAAAGCCTTCCAAAATCGTAATAGTAATAACAAGAACAACAAAAATTATTGCCATTATTATTATTATTGCTATTATTCCAATTTTTTTTCATCGCCTAACACTACACTAGCTTTATTAAAATATTTGGTAAGATAGTAACGTAAATAGGTGGCAAAAGTAATACATACAAGAGAAAGAAGGGAAAGACAATTATTGCAACCTTCCTTGCGATTTCTTCATTTCTTTCTGTATTTTTGGATTTGGTTAAACCTCCTCATAAAATGAAATATATAATACAGACGTTCTTAAAATCTATCATAATTTGATTTGACTCGGGGTAGAGTTGAACCTCCTACGCAAATAACACTCATCTACACAGTACTTACTAAATATTATTCCCTACTTTCAACGTGCTATGTACAATGTATGTTAATTTCTACAAATTTATCACTCGAATACAGTTATTTATTAGTGAACCCGTGTTATGAAGTTCGATAATTATTAGGTCCGTATAAATTCGGTACATGAACATATTACATATAACAAATATTAATAATACGCTTCATAAGTCGGGACACCCATATTATTATATTATTTATTATGTTCTCATTTTCTTCCAAGTACGTGTTTACACCTTGTCATCCAAATTTTAAATACCAGCAACACATATGTTCTCCTAATCACATTCATATCTGCATTGAAAATAATAGTATAGGGAACATGCATCAGAAACTCACAAAATAACTTACACCCTATCGCTAAACAAATATTATGCACATAATGTGTCATTCGTTACAAAAAAGGAAACATAGACGAGGTGTTAAAGAACATACTCACTGATAATATGGGTTAGGGTGCCAAAGCAAAATACTTGTAAAATACATGCATATCTGTGTTTTTAATATTTACCCTTTAATGTTTTCTATACATTTTATCTACAATTGTGTACTACTTGTAATAATAATAATAGGACCTGCAACGTGATTAATTTACCACTGTAAATAAAATGCACAGATCTATGCAACAATAAGCAATACAATAAACACAATCCGTACATTATACATAAAATGTTTTCATTTACTCATTTCATTTTTCAAGTATTTTGTACAGCTTTAAACCCGCGTTAACAGGCTCTACTGAAAAAATGAATGGAAAAACATGACCACTTACTTACGAACATTGAACACCCATTCGTGTAATTGTATAAAAATTCGTAATTCTCTCGCAATTGTGTAAAATATGCATGCGGTCACAAAAAAAGGAAAACGCGCAAAACTGTATTGTACTGTCAATGATGAAGGATACACTACACAAAAATATATTCACATTGTATTGCACGCATAACACCTCTCTATTCATGTTAAACTAGGATAGGATTTGAGATGCAAATTGGGATTTAAGTCTAGATGTGGCTTAAACAGCAATAATAACACTCTCCAATAACTAAAATGATACTCTCACCTGAAAAACCACATAATAACACTCAAAATTTCAACCTAATATCCAAAATGTGAAGGAACTAACACAATGATTGAAAATACCAACATGAAAATTTTACTCATTTTCATGTAAAGATTAATAATGTTGCATATGCATACATAATATTATACTTATCGTCAGTCACAAAGAAGGGGAAACACCAGAGGACAGACTTAGTTTTTCATTTTTCATACTCACTTCACAACATGTGATGTGATGTGACACTGAGGAGTAATGACTTATACCTATTAAATATCATTAGTCAAGAATTATGATTGTATGGTAACACCAGACCAGACACACACATTCAATGTACCGTCTAAAAATGCATGAAAAATCACATCATATCAAGTTCATGATTAGTCTCTTTTACATGAGTCGTGGTTTCAGGCATTTTTACGTGTATGCCTCCAGTCTCAAGTTAAAATGCTGAGCTAAAATTTAATCCTCGAATAAATGCAAAGAGAAGGAGAGAGTACGGAAAATAACGTAAATGTCTTTGTTACAACACAATACACAATTATATTATGGAGCTAAATCTTAATGTCAAACAAATTATTTATATCTGTACATCACATATTTTTCAGTCATTTATTAGACATTAAATACGCACCGAGGTACAAAAGTACTGACTGGGATTCAAGTTCATTTGCGTACAAAAATGTGTAATTTTCATGTACGGAAGGATTAAACTTGGATGTTAAACTTCAAGAGCTCCTCGTTTTCCCTTCTGGCTTTTCTCTCCACCTTCTATCCAAATAGCTTCAAATGTTTAATTTATGGTTTATGCTAAATGTGTGCACTATGATTAAATAACTTTGGAACGATAAATTCGAAGAATGAGCAGTTAGAGAAATAACATGTAACGAAAGTTCACAAACAAAATAATTCTCATGTATAAGCTTAAAATTTTTTAAAAACGGAGGTTTCCACAAAATCTTGATTCACTATCATATTATAATATGACGCTGATAATAATAATAATAATACCAGTCGATGACATATCTCGTATTCTTTTTCTTCCTCACTTTTCAAGTCACGTTCATCTCCACCAACTATCAAGTCAGGTTTTTAACTCCTGCACACGAGTACGTCACTCATGATATGTGATACATTGCAAATTTGTTGCCGTGTTGGTACGTTGTCATAATTTTTCCTCTAACCAAACCAAACCATAGCTATGATTATGTATAATATTATATGTAAGTATAGGAAGGAAGAAAACATAATAAAATTTTCTCTCAGACCGAGTAAATGTAAATCCTTAGTTTAATTCCCAGAAAAAAAGCGGAAAATTTATTAAATTATTATTTCATCATTTTGGTCTGTCTCATTTCATAACAGTTCAGGCAGGCACAAGTATCTTAAATATTTTCCCCAGTTTTTGTTTCTTTACCTACCTCTCAATAAGACAAAAGATGAAGAAGAAGAAGAAGAAGAAAAAAAAACAATGAAGATTCTATATTTTATATAAATTGCAAAATTTGCCCTCCTGTTGATCTTGTCTAAATAGTTTACAAGATGACAAGGAATAGAACAGGAAAATTCTCGTACATATTTATGTAGGTACATGTAAACACAAAACATAAGTAGGTACATGAAGAAAAAGTTACTGTGCCACCGACCTACCGACGGACCGCTTTTGCACAGCGTTTACATGCATACATACAGGAAAGATTACGGATTCATCTGCAATACGTGTGCTGTTTGTAAAGTAATTAGTCCTTGACGTATTAACTATCGAGTTTTAGTTTTTTTCTCTTCTCGATCTTGACATGGTAAACGAATGTATAAAAAAGGTGACGAGGTGAGAAGACGTTTTTTACTTGATGCCGTGTTCTTCTTTATTATTATTATTATTACTCATTATACTTTAGAGCCAAAGTTGAAGTTAAAGATGCAATAGTCTCTCGTGTCTCTTCTCATTTCTATGCATGGATGAACAGTTTTCATTCAAAATGCAAGGAAAAAGAAAGACAAACTTCCCAAAACAGAGAAAGGAAAATACGACGATGCTGAGAAAAAATAGAGTGAGATATGAAATAAACAATGCAATGACATATGCAGTGCTCTGCAATTCAATCCACTCTAATGCAACTAATACAAAACGAATAACAGAAACATTTTGTAGATGAATCTCATCTCTTTTCGTTGCAGTTCTATAATATGTTCTCACTACATACTCATACTAAATAATATCAAATCGAATATCGAATTCCATCGCATCAAATGAAATCCGATGAGATTTTTTATCCCCCACACATGTTTAATATTAGTTGTACGTACATTATATATGTATCTGTATATACCTACCGTTGACCATCTAAAGATTGTTTTGAGGTCGAACGTGAATTATTTTACCTCAAGTCTCAGACTTTTCTCCTCTCAGGAACTGATGATAGGTATTTATTTACTATATTTACATGGATACACACTTGTATTACACAGACATGGAAATATTCAAATATATACATATACATACAGGGAGTTACATGTATGAACATACACGACTTTGATTTGGTACGGATTTGCCATTTAATGATAAGTCGGCTGTCAACAGACACGATGTCTGGCTTTACTCTTTTCTCATGTACTTACTATTTAACTAAACTACTCTGCCACGGTTTTTGCAAGTCTTCGACCAATCTCAACCGTTAATGTACATGAGTGTGCAGTTTTCAGCACACTCATACTTTATACAATAAAATACTCTACACTCCTCAACTACATGGTAACATTATACTACATATATTAATATTTCAAATAGAAACACAGCTTCAACGAGGGGAAAACAAGAGGCGCGTGAGCTTTGGAATTGACATTGTAAAGATACAACAAGAACGTGTACATGATTTATGTTCTCATTCCCAATAATATAGTGTATCTGTACAAAAGATGGAAAAGATAAGACAGAAACCGATAATCTGCATGTATGCATACATGTGTGTGCATTCAAAATAATAACAAAGAGTCTATACAATACACCATGAAAACAACATGTAGGGTACAGGCGCTGTATACATAGTAGCTCTCTGTGCGAATGAGAACTGTTATTATTTCATAACTCATTGGTGTATATGTAGAAAGGCTAGTGTTCAATAAAATTTCATAGATTGGACCATCCATCCATCCATCGATCAATTTATCTAGCGAGTTTTCGTTTTACCATATCGAAAAGACGTGAATCTTCAAATCTTCCAAAAGTATTATGAAGATATTATAAAATCGACTGTCCTACTGACGTCTCCTGTTTTTTCTACCCTCGTTGTATAGTCTCTGCATATTATGTTGGTTTCCCGCAATTCCTTTTTACAGAGAAGACCAAGAAACGGAGCTCAATTGTCCTAACTACTTGTAATATTATGGAGATAAAAAAATCGACTCGGTCAATTCTGCACGCACCACATTTTCTCAACCCACAATTTTCTTTGACTTGTATAAAATGTCCATTGCAAGTATCTAACGCCATCAGTAGCATCAGTAGTTACGAAATTCTACTGAGTATAATAATAATAATCATCATCATCAGATTCTCATGCGGTTGTAACTTGCAAAATCTATAATCTATTGTAGAGGAAAAGCCATCACCAATGTAAGATGTATCGGTGAAATTGAGGCGAATCAAGCAGTCTGCCAACAAAGAAAAGGAAGAAGTCATGAAGAAGAGCATCGCCAAATTTACAATGGATCTCCCTAAAAGTCTCTCCAATTACTCATGGTCAACGTTTCCAGCCAGACACTTACAGTGGAAAAAGTTGAAGAAGCAACCAGCAGGTTTTATATGTACTTGGAATGGATTTAAAATGCACACAAATAACACACTCTGAAAACTCGACCAATCTTCCGTCCATCCTTACCATTACTATTATTAAGATATTGGTGTGATTAATTTAATTTGGACTTGGACTTGAAAGCTTCAGCGATTAACTTGCTGGCTTATAAACGAAAAAGGTATGTGTGGGAGATAACATGTCTGCGAGGAGAATGAAAACGGTTCGTGATTCCATCAGTACTTTGTGAAAATCCATTGAGGGTGCAATGAGAAATGCGAATAATCAATTGACCATTATAACATTTACCTACTTTCCAATGCATCCAAGTTTACATCACATTTTAATGTCTATACGTGATACAATTTACTATTCAGGGTGCGTACGAATTACGTTTTTTTAACGAAATATCCTTATTAAACATGAGCTTTTCCTGGCGACTTTGAAATTTTCACAAGTTTAACAAGAACGAAGGAGACATGCTACGGGATTTTCGTGTGTATAAAATGTAACATGTTGGTAGTTTGAGAGTTTAGCGTTGTACATCTAAAGTAGGCAGTAGGCATTAGTACCTATTATTATTGTTTTGTTTTTCCACAACAATATTTCATATTTCACACATGATTCAAGTGTAATATCATCACCTTTTCCATTTTTCGTATTTTTTATCATGGCCATTATTCATTATTATTTATTATATAGTTGCTGTTGTATTACTGTTTTCTCTACGACTAGGTAGCTGTACATAAAGTTGTAGCCCCAATTTTCACGATGAAGGTTGTGATCTTCAACAATTCCAACTATTATTCGCTAACCTCACAACCAGTAGACAGTAACAAGTATTATAATTTATAAGATGGTTTATGTGAGGAAAAGCGGGGGAGATTTCACAAACTTGGAAATCCATCATCAACATCTTCATTTTGTACGTATGTACTCGTCTTGTTGATGACGAATGAGTGAAAACATCGCATATGCGTGCTCTGGGCCCTAATATTCATACACAATTCATGTTATGAAGGCGGTTTTTATTATTCGTTGATTTTGTTCCTTTTTTCATAAAATAATCGACACTATAACAGTTGATTGCACATTTTTTGATGTGATGTTGATGGTTTTTAATTCACTCACTGTCATAATTATATTAACCCATTTTCAAAATCTGTCAAGTCGACGGAGAAAATGAAAACTATGTCAAGTTTCAGCAAAACTAAACATTCTTCAATCGCCATTTAGCCATCAGCGACGCCAGAATCACAGTAGGTTTTAAATTTCATTAACCTTTTTAAGTCTGACATTTTGCACCTTTCCCTGACTATCTTGATAGAATTTTAGCTTGAATTCCAATGTTCATATGCAAAGATGTGAATATAGAAAACAAAATGTCCTCGATGTTTAAGTTAATTTCAAATTTCAATGCTTTTTGAAGCTCATGAAAATTTTGTATTCATGGTATGCATTCTTTTTTATTGTAGTATTAAGCTGTCAATGTAAGGTAAAAAGTATAAGGAAGAAGAACGCGAAGTAATAAATTCTCAGAACTTCACAATTTTCCTATTTTATGCCGTTTGTGGCCTGAGAAACATGAAGCAAAAATTACAAAAGTTTAAACGCTGGAATCTGAAACATTCCACATACATGTATGGACATTTTGTGCATCTATACATAATACATAACCCTACAACTAGCAATAGCATAGACTCGGAAGGACATCATTGTCTTTGTTACATTATAGTGGCACAAAACCAAGTTTAATCCCGTAGTTATCTTTATTATAGTTTTTACAATGCGGTTCGCATGTCTGGTAGGTTAAGATATATAAAAAGACACTTAAAATGCCCAAAGTGGATTCTATAAATAAAAAACTGATTTTACACACTGAAACTATTGACTATGCACTATGCATACTTATATGTATATTAGTAAACATTAACGTATAATACAAACAGTATGGACTATGGACAGTAATTTACTGTGAAAACTAAATGTAATGAAATTACAGTGATCATATTTGGTGATTATGTATTTGATTGATTATTTTTTAAAATACATCAAGTTATAATAGATGACAATATTATGTACAACTGTTTTTTCTTTTACGCGTGTATTTGAAGTTGTAAGAACAAATATGCAAGAATTATAACTGTAAAACACAACCATAGTCTACTGTAGTGACGGTTGCCTGAATCAATAAAGTTAAAGAACTAATACATTTGTGATGTGATGAAGCTCCTAATACTAATAATAATAATTCTACAAACAGTAGCTCTACTTTATTACTTCATCTATTCACAGGGTGTAAAAATAACAAATTATGGAAGGTCAAAAAGGTCTGAAATATTACGAGCTTAATCAGATGCTTTTTACTATATTGGATACTATACTACTTTATGCAATTTGCATTGCGTTTATAAGGTTTCTGCGCAAAGAGTTTGAGCTGTCGAAAGAAAACATGCGACTGCGGAATTGCAGAGACTTTAAGAATGCATAAAATATAAATGCATAAAGTAATAAATCTACGAGTCGAAAAGTATAATATGTTGAATAACCTATTGTATATTCAATACCAAGGCCCTGGTATTATTTACACCTTTGAATATGCAAAAACCCAAGAAATCTAGTAAATAGGTAATAATTTTATCATTTTGTAAATGTACCACCTCTTTTCACCACATACAAGTGAAAACCTTACATGAGAAATTTGCTTTTCAGCGTGGAAAGGTAACAAACAACTGCATATTACAAACCTACTAAATAAATAAATGATTCCCAATCAATATCTGCTACAGTTACAACATGCAAACAAAACAAGTTTTCCAACATATCTAATACATTTAATACCCGATGATTGATGACAACTCACAATCTTCATCACCAGCATCATCTTTTTTTCCAACAAAAAAGGAAAAAAAGAAGGAAGATATACTCAATCTGCTCAATATAATTACATATTTAAGTATGTCTTTCTCGTTCCGTTGATCATTCGAGTCATTTCTTGATCTTTTATCTCATTTCATTACAGTTCTTGCTCTGCCCATAGTAGTAATAACTAATATTAATGTATGTCTACATGCAGATACCTTCAATATTCTAACGTAAAAAACAAATATTGAGAATTTCCGATGCCTCGTGATGTGTCTAAGTATGTGTGTAATTTTTTTACAGATCTACTTTCCAATATCCAATATTGATAAACCCTTCCTTTGTGTCTCTCTTGTTTACTACATTTTCCATTAGCACTAAAATACAAATACTCGTTCTGTTCCACATCTCAATCTCTGTATTGTAACTTTGAGTAACTCCCCTTTCCGATTTCAAATCGTATACAAACACACATCTTAAATCTTCTAAGAAGGAGAGTACTTTTTCTGATGCTCAGTCAATAAAGATGAGAAAATCTTTTCTTTATTTTACCCCAGGTTTTCTGAGGGCAGAACGTATATATATTGTTAGGAATAGAAAATGAAAGAAAGAAAAGAAAAGATGACAAACAGCCCCATTTCTATGTGTTATTTATTTTATTTACTATTGAGAATAGATGTGTATATGTATTATATACACTGCATGCTATAATATGCATATTTGTATGTATTTCATAAATTATTGTATTGTGTATAGAAACAAAATAGCCACCACCATGTTTTCATTTTTAGGTTATTGTGGTTGATGATGATATCAAAATGTAGTGAATAAATCTATTCCACATTTAACTTTTTTGTTATTTATAATGGTTAAAGTATTATCCGTCTCGTTTCCTACATATTATCAATAGACTCCTGTTCTTTTTGTGTGTATTCCTCTTTCCACTCACATTTAGATTTATCATGTTGTGAGTATATGTTTGTCAAAACACTTGAATGAATTGTCTACATCATTTTGAGTATATACAGAGGACGATGTTTGTTTACACAGCTATATAAATGTAATTTAAACGCCTTCGATTTATTCAGATTTTCTTTCACTAAAAATCGCAAAAGCCTACTTATTGTACATTGTTAGAATGTAGTATGCATACCTGCAATCCCATGTAATACATTATAATAGGCACTTTTATTTCGTTTCTTTTTCAGTTGTTGACCCATTGTAAATATTTTAGTGTGTCCTATTCTATGCTTTTTAATAAAAAATCTCAGTATTGCACACGTGCACTAAAAATACGCAGAACATATAATAATATACACTTTTATGTAGTTTGAATCGGTACTTGAATTAAATGCAGCAAGTAAATATGTGACTGCAATTGCCGATTTCATGTGTACTTGCAGTTTTCTGAACAGAAAACTGCTCTTTTCCTGTATTTTTTGCCTTAGTCTTCCCGTTCGCAGTAAAATGAACAAACAATAGCAAGGAGTTTGGAAAGATTTGTTCCCGTATTACTAAGCATTCAGCACTAACAGGTATGTAAGTTCTTATTAGACCACCAATGTGTATTTATTTATTTAAATTGTACGATTACACATCACACTGCATTTTCGTCTGTTCGCTTCAGTAATCCCAAGCGTGGGAGCACGGCAGGATAAAAAAAGAGATGCACACTAAAACGAATTGAAGGCATGTGAAAGCCATCGTAAAAAAAGCATGCACATACAGCGAAAATACATAAGGAATGTACTTAATATATCTTTTTGTATATGCTTCATTGAAAATTTGAAAAAAGCACGACTTGATTGCCGGATCTTGGAACGTGCCTGAAAAAACAATACCCATGTAATTCAAGAAGAGGAAAAAACGAACTGACCTATATGAATCCTTTCTTATTACTACTATAAATTAGTAGTATAGTAATAAATAAAAGCCGTACAATAATAAAATATCGTATACCTATAACAAGGTCAATTGCAATTAGAGGCTTTTGTTTTTCTAACGTACGGTACCTACACAGTATAGAACAGGTATGTTTATAGTTTTATTTTGTTTCGATTTATATATGGATGCATACACGTGACCTAAGAAATGTGAGTAAATTTCGAAAAAATGAGCTTTTGGTTTTTGCAGATTACTACATCGTCCAATAAGGAGCAAGCGAACAAAGAATTGCAAATATACTGACTGACTATACAAAACTTCCAGACATGGAAAATGGCAAGTTATACAGTTAGAAGTTTACAAAACCTTCAACGCTTTACAGCAGCCGTCAATTTTGTACTTTTAAACTTGACCTGTTCTATAAAGGCCATACTTGCATCTCGCATATAATTAGTTTGACGTACAAAAGGTTTAAAAAGCTGTATTATTATACATAGTACTGTAATATGTAGCTTATATGTAGCACAAAAATAACTCGGATTTGTTGGTCCAGATTTAAGATGAACTAATTTCACTATTAAATTATTTGACCGTCGCAATCTTTCAAGGCAATAGAGTTAATTTCACCTTTATTCTGATATCTGAAGTTTGCAAAGACAGATATAGGTACAATAAAAAAACTTGAATTGCCGTCAACAAAGCCAGCAGCTACAAAAGGTAACGCAAACTAACATAAAACAAGGACGAAAAGGACGTAAGTAATCAACCTCACATCACTTCACTTTTTCACCTTGCCTTTCTCACAATCAAAACTCATCAATATAAATTCTCCCCTGGATTTTTACGGCCAGTCCTCGAAACAAACGAAATAAAATCGCAAACTGCAACTACATAAACTAAAATAATACATTCCATGTTTGAATTTCAGAAATGTGATGAAATCCCATATTTTGTACATAAAAAATCAATCTTGTTAGTAGGCAAAATGTTCAATTACAATTAGTGACGACTAAAACTCTAATTTAAAACACACAATTATTGTTGATCAGTTTAAGATTAAATTCTTTTCCTAGAGTTTTTATCTCTTCTTTTTATATTATTTCCTCCGAGCCTACATACATCAATAATTTGTTTAACTACCATTTTGCAAAAAAATAGAAGAAGACACACGTATATGTAAAAAAGTAAGTCACCAAATTGTTTGTACGTGAACGATATAAATCTTAACATAAAATACAACCTTCCTAATATAGTCAAGGTTAAAATAGAAGCATAAAAGTACATGGTACATGTG
>JAQIVE010000226.1:0-45642 GCA_034698285.1 Sminthurinus bimaculatus | reverse complement strand
GCACTCTAATGCCTCCAGTAGTAGGCACTGACTTTGGGTGACTGCGGCAATCGCCATTATGATTGCTCATTGAACCGGTGTAACGATATAGCGTACCACATGCAAACTGCCGGCGAATCCCGAGAAATTTTTGAACCTTGAAAATATCGTGGTTAGACTGTCCTAATAGTAGAAAAGTTGACATTAGGGAGTGGGGTTACTCTACAGCCGCTATCTTGAAAAGTAGAAGAGATATGGCGATGAAATTTTTTTCTAAACAAATCAGATGCTATATCATTATTGCTATGCGGTTTCATTAAAATCTGAAAGTAAATAACTTTTTTACAGCACCGAAACCATTTGTTTCCATACTTTCCGCCAACCCTGTACATAAGTATGTATGTATGTGCAAGTAATATCTTTCCATATGATACGATAAGATACGATGCGAATTTATGACATGTGATACATGGTACATACAATACCAGGGAAAATGATGAAAGATGAGGAGAAAGCAGAATTTCTTTATAATTGTTAGTTGACTGGCGGAAAAACCACAGAGCTCTACTTAATAGATGAACGCACAGATACAGATATACAGAAAAAGATCGAGTCGTCTCTCGGACTCCCTTACACTGACAGAGTGAGACCGAGAACTGTAAAATGTAGAATTTGTGCAATCAGAATCAAAGTCAGATGCAGGCTCCTCGGATGTCATCGTCATTGATGTTGTCGCTGTAGTCGTTGTTGTCCTATAATTATTTTTTATAGCGAGTCAAGTGAGGCGAATCTTGGATTTCGTACATTAGAATCATATTATATCCACCACATTATGTTTTACCGTCACTTTTTGCACTTTGTACCATAGTGCCATCTTTATCTTTATTATTACCTCCCCGTAATACAGTATAATATGTACGCCTCATATCTATCTATGTATACATGACTCTTTCACTATGAATAAAATCCAATCCGAATGTATTATATGATCTCCTTATTATCAAATTGTACCATGTACCATGAAAAAACCATTCTCCAATGCTGAGAATACTTACGTGATTTTGACAGTTTTGACGCGTATTTGCGCGAAAAGTATGCACCAAATACAGTAACACTGCGCCATGAAAATAAACAATTATTGACACTCTTGTAAGGACGCCGTCGAGGTTGAATCCCAAAATATACAGACATCCTCAACATCCCGCTCAACATTGTACAACGATCATCCGAGTTTCAACAAACATTTCTATTTGATTATCAATACGTCTACAATCTAGAGCAAAACGTATGTGTAATGCCCATAACTCCTATTAATTTTTGTGTATTTGAGTGCAGTTATATTGACTAGCCTGTCGGCTGCTGGATTTTGCCAATAACTTGTTCGTTTCTTCTTTTCTGCAATAAACCGCTTCATGTATAGTATTATGTATTTCTGTTATTATTTAGACAAAATTCGGATTATGATCAAATTTCGTATAGATGATAGATAGACATTTTTTATGTACATATAAAAAATTTATAATGATATAATAATAACATAATAAAACCACGGGGAAAAGTCTGCGCAGCTGGCAAAATTGTCGTTGTACACACATACAGTATTTATAGCGTTGTATCTGCTTGTAGACCAGCATATTGCACAACCTTGTACATTGTATACAATAGATACACAAAAAATAAATCTCCATGCAGCTATCTAACTCGACTATGAGGAATCGGGCGCCTTCAAGTTTATAGTCAGTGATTGAGAGATGAAAATGGAAATGGCGGCAAAGAGGATGTCTAAATAATAGAAATGAAGGCATTACTACACATGTATGCATTGAATCAAGCATTAGCTAAAACCTCTTTTATGTGTTCCCGTCTTTTATGGCCGAGATTAAAGCACGGATTGAGAGAGACAGAGGAGTAACGGAAAATAAGGCCGGCTCATTCAATGCCATGTCATGCATTTCCATTCCATTCGATTGAATCGCAAATTCAAACGGCTCATATCCATACTTGCGAATTGTAATCGTCATGGTGGCTATACACATTTTTACATATGTATGTGTATGTTTATACATTGTATGCATTGCGGTATCTTTGTCTTTGTATCTTTTCCTGTCTCGCTGTATTTACATCATACTGTCCACACTTTTGAATCACATTGACGATTACTTGACGCTAATTATTCTGCATCTAGAGAGGGAGAACTTTTCGAATGTATTTTGTGCATAGAAGCAGATTAATGCAATAACAGTAGATATTCGGAATTTCATATATTTCGAGTCAGTGCTAAAATTTCCCATATGGCCGATGAACGTGCAGGAAAACGGAAACTTCTGGTCTGCCGGTTACTTCAACAGAAACAGAAAAATACTTCATACAGCATGCTGCGGAAAATATGTTACTTGTCTATACTTGCCCTCTAATGACGAATTCATCAGACAGACAGACGAAACGTGGGCAATATGTATCCATATGTACATTTATGCAAAAATACACATTTGCTTTATAGAACATTTGGAGCGTTAATGTCTATTTAATTCACGCTTTTAGCCGGCTGAATAAATTGGAACCTTATAACGTATGCAGTGCTAATAAAATTCAAGATGAACTTATGCGATTTAGAAGCACTTTAATAGATTTGTCAAAATTTTTGTAATAGCTCTGCATTTAAAGGACTTACACCATGTAACGTCATAAACTAAAACCAATTTACAAACAAAGAAAAAAACTGGGTTTGGTAAGTAAAGAACAACGTGGAAAAGTGGAAAAAATCAAAAAATATGTTTGCAAATAGTCAAAAAATTAAATGACGTTTGAATGTTGAAAGCTTGAGGTCATGATAGTATTTTGAATGTACAGTGTACAGTTAATACGGAGCCTACGACAAAAAAATTAAATACGAACAACCCACCCTGCATCCATGTTCGAAGAATTTTGGTTATCATAACTAGAAATTTCTGGAAGTTACACAACCACGGGAAAGACAGAGCCCGCTGTGTTGATTTCCACCGAGGTTTGAGAATTCGGTCCATAAGGTATGAAATTTCCTATGATTACTAATAAAATAGTAATGATCATCGTCATCACAGAGTCGTGCATACATTATTCATACCATAATTTCATATTTTATGTACATGCGGAGTTAAGTATTAATATTCAAATTCACTCCTCGACTCCGACAAAATCCCCTCTGGAGTCACTCCACTCCCTCGCAATCATAAGTAAAAGATCATGATGGACAGCACTATTTTTACATGCACGTATTGAATTAACTCGATGTATGTAAGTAATAAGTAAGTAGGTGTGGAAGAGTAACTATATATGCATGGTTTTCCGGTCATGGGCCTACATTTCCTATTCCCTTTTATGTAACATAGCTCTCACCGTCGCTGACACCTTTGTCATTTGCATCTCCATCTGACGATTTAATCATGTAATATGTGGAAAATGTACAATGTACAATATAATATATTGTATAGATGTATAGATTATAGAAGTAGAGATTTGTCAGCCGGCGAATTTCCCATTTCGTATTTATCATAATGCTGCATTGTATTTTATTGCTCTTTCATGTAATACCATAACTGAGGAGAGTTAATACGGATATATATAATAATACGCTTGATAATGTAATTCATGAGCTAGAGCCAGTCACGGATTTAAATATAAAGTACGTTCAGGCACGTTTGACTAAATAGAAGAAGCGGGCAGAGATGAAGAGAGAGAGAGAGAGAGAGAGAGAGATACATGGAGCAATATTATAAAGATTGAGAGCGAGAGAGAAAGTGAGTGAATCCATTGTTGAGTGTTGAAAGAAGGATTTATGATAATGCTCATTCTCTTTTTACTCTGAATTTCACCATCACTTTCTCTCGAACGGAAAAGCACGTATTCAAATTCGTCGAATTCGAATCCGAATCGGAATACGGAGACGAACGTGAATGTGAATCCACATCCGAGTGACACGTTGGAATTTCTTCTACTTCTACTTTTTCGTCGTTTCCATATATAGAGACAAAATTGAAATTCAAAATTCTGCTCTCGTTGGCTTGAATTCGCCAACGGAAAGGGAAGATGGAAGCGGAGCGAGGGAAATCTTTCAATGTCTTCCTGCCCTACAATAAATACTTATGTACGTATATCTTGTATGGTTTTTATTATAACTATATGTATATACATAGTATTCACTGCACTTTGCATCTTGTCCATAGGCCATAGACATCTGCACTTGAATGTGTGTCACTCCCATATAAAATTCAATAGTAGGTAATCGGATTTATGAAAAAAGAACTTCTCTCTCTCAAAGATATTTTCACGAGTGGAGAATTTGGAGGTACTTCTCATTTTTTACAATAACAAGCACAAGGGTTTCTCCTCTCCATATATTGCGAGTAAGAGTAAGTGTATGCATGTATGCATGTATGAATCTAGGCGAACAAAACATCATGCATGGGTGCATGAATCCTGAGCTCCATTTTTTATTATGATAATAGTGTATTTCTTCAGGAGGTTGAGGATTGGAGGAGCTCTAGTGGATGTAAGGCTGTTAATATGTATACCAGTGTATACAGAATACAGGCTTATAGACGTCGCAATATTACCCCGATGTGATCCTCATCGTTCATATTTTAACCTTTTGAAGAAGAAATAAAAAATAAAAATGGAGAGATTCAAAATCCTAAAATTGAATTCTTTCTTGGACTTGAACCCGTTTCCCTCTCTTCTCTTCTCTTCCTTTTATCCCATCTCAGTACTCAATCTCCATTGTATTTACCTTGCAGATTAAATTTTTCCAGAGCCAAGCACGTTTGCATGCATCCAGAATGTGGAAACGAGGGAGAAGGAGAGAAACGAGCGGATGTGGATCTGGGGAAATTGTCTGGATATTTGTTCGAGTACAAATTGTAAAAATATTTTCCATGCCCAGTATTTGGCTTATAATAATTCTTTCAAGATGTTTGTATGCAAAATGTAACTACGCAAGTCAATGTCAGAGACGCAATCCAATGAGGGCAATTTCATATACATACATATATTTTTATCCTGTGTACAGTATACAGGGTGAATGTTTGGTTTTTCACAATTCAGAAATGTCCTTTCTCTGAGTCCTATATGATAATCTGCATTTATTGTGACCTACAAATTGCCCTGTTAGCAGTAAAATGTTTTGTATATCTGTCAAACTCTGTTAAGTAGGAAAAGGTCAACTTCGGAAAGTGATTGTGAAACCTGGATCGACAACAGGATTTTTTTTGAAAACTTTACAAGAATTACTGACATTTCAAATGAACAGGATATTCGAGATCCTTTAAAGAAGACCCCTGTATAATCTAATAACAATGAATAATTCAACAATAATACTAGCAGTAATAGTAAAAGAATCGCCTTTTAAAAAAGAGAAGCTTAAATTGCGAGTTTACGGTGTTTAAGCACGAGAAGGCAAAACTACGTAGTTTTTTAAATTGGTTAGAAATTTTTCCTTTGTATCTCTAAAATGACACAATGTAAAATCTAACATAAGTAAAGATGTGTGCATAATACCAAAAATTGCGAGGCTCGTGAGGTTTAAAAAATAAAGCCTTTTAGTAAAATAAAATTTAGAATGTCTACAAATACAGATATTTGAGAATCTTCCGTTTTCTTTGTTCCTTGCATACAGCAGCTGAAAAGCCATGTCTAGTAAAACGGATTGGAGAAAAACGAACCACAAAGGGGGAAAGGGAGAATGAAACCACAACAATTCTTCCCATTTCTCTATTCTTGGTCTGAATTCAACTGTAAGCGTTGGGTATAAAATAAATCTGTCTGTCTGTCTACCGTTCACATTATAACTCATACGGCAAATAATCCACCACTGACAAATCGACATTTATCATTTACAAGGAGCTTCAGCTTAGCAAGAGAGCATTTATTTATTTTCAGCTCATCAAAGCACATCATATCAAAATATATTTTTTGTAATGCATCGAAAATGGGCATGTATCATTCTCTTCCATCGAAGGCACATTAATTTTTTTAAAGCCATATCATCTTCCTCTTTATAATTCTCAAAGCTGAGGAGTACATAATTAAAAATGTGATTTTACATCACAATCTCTCTTTACGTTTGTCTGAAAGACATTGCCGCAATCTAAAGTCGGAAATAAAAAGAGACTGGGTAGCTCTGTGCATGTACAATGTACAATTGTATATTTGACTGTTTTTTTAATTTTCGTATTTTATTACCCCCCAGTCTCTATGACGGGGAAACTGTTCTGTGTATGCTGCGATCTGAATCCTCCTCCTCCTCTTTCTTTGATGGAGGCCGGAGCGCACAATAAAAATCCAATATTCAATCTTCTAGTCAGTGAAAAGGAGTTTCAATAGTGACTCCATTGACTAATCAGTTGGTGACCTCGAATACAGATTACAGATATGTATGTAGGCTTAACCATCACAGCTTATGAAGATAAAGCGGAGGATATTCGAAACAGAAACACAGAGCACAGATTTGATTTTTTATCACATGGAGTCCAATGAAACGAAATGGAATGAAATGAAATAAAATGAAACGAAACAAATGAAATAAAATTATATTCTGTACAAAACAACAGTCTTTGAGATACATGATCTGTATATGCATATGTATAGGCATATATTGTATTCTATATTTGACCTACACCGTACACGGTAAGTATATTTAGCATTGGGCTCTATTTTCTATACAATAAAATATTATGTTCTCTGTTCATTTATTGTAGTTTTGTGTCTCAACACTGACAACTTCCACCCACACACACACAATAGTATAATATATATGTAGTGGCAGTCCTGTGTATGTATGTACGTATCTCGAATAGAGATAAAGGAGAAGCAATTTGAGTGACAGGCAGTCTCTTAGTTTTTTAAGTTAGATTGATGTTGAGCGTCACTTACCAAGTACCACTGGAAGGGGAAGTATGGATCAGTTGGATCACCCTGGCTTGGAGGTAATTCTACCAAATTCTCTACTCGAAGAGGCTTAAAGCCCCGCTTCACTCGGTGAAATCCCGTCTGCTGTACTGCAACTTTCACCTATAAAGGGACACAGTCAAAAATAAAACGAGAAAAACACATTAATATCAAACCATACAAAAATGCATTAAATACTGTACTGGTTTATTGCCAGAATATTACATATTGGTTTATCATTTACAATCAACCATCACAAAATGAAAAAAGTAAGATATTGTACATGCATACATACGAGTACATGTGTATTAAACCCAATGCTCCTACATACGAAATATTACGCACAAGCAGGAGACCAGGTTTTTGCAATGTGTGCTCACATGACTACACCAATGCCTACTTGTACAGTGTAGAAAGTAATAAAACACATTGTATATAAGTATATTGCATATTATGTGTATGCATGTAGTACATAGTACATACTACATACATAAGTACATCAAACTATGTTCCCACTGCTCGTAAATCGTCCATGCACCAGAAGTGAACCATCAATTAATTTGACCTTTGCTGTATCGATTCACAAATTTCCTCGTCCTTCTCTCTCTCTCTCTCCCTCCCATTGCTACTTGTCCTATTGCCATTGCCATTGCGTTTGCATTTTCATTTGCTATTTCTTCAAGTCAAGAGCAAAGTGAGGATACACGCCTGCAATTTGAAGGGAAGGCGAGTCACAGTGAAGCTCAATGGAATATTCATTTTCTCTTTACCTTTCTCCTTCTCATTTATTTTCTGTCTAATAACACTCTATGGTCTACAAATATACAAACTCTCTGTCTCTCTCTCTCTATTTCTTTCTACATTTTGCTGCATGTATTTTAGTCCATCTCCACGTAAATTGTACACTGTACACTGAATGTACACACATGTGTTTCCCCGCTTCATCGACCTATACAACCGCACTCATTAGCTGAATTAGGGATTCCAACTGGTTTACTTCTTCACCCTCTTGTTTTTCCTGATTTCTTATTCCGTATTCTTCTTTAATTATAAATTGAATTTTTCTCCTTGCAATCAACTTGGGCCAAGTTTTGTGATTATTCCAACTCCAACTGTCAAATTACATCTCAAGTCCATGTACATACAATTCCAACTTTTTGCTCCACACAGTCGAACCTCCTCCAAACAGTTTATGTATGTAGGGTAAATATGTATTGTAAGAAGGTGAAAAAGAGACTGAGGAACGGAAAAGCACATGTGCAGTATTACTCTTATGTATCTTATCATTACATTTACAATGTAATGTACAGTGTATAGTAGCCAAAATAGGGATATAGTAGACATGCTATCGAATCCTACACCACCCGTGCATAGTTAGTGTGTGTACACAATTAATTGACGGATTGTGGAGAAATTTCTCAAGTTTCAAGGTCTCTCGTCCTGGGGAAAGGAGAACTTGTTGAGGACGGAGATGAAACTTTGAGCCAGAAACAAAACCAACCAACTCTTCCAAAGATGGAGATTCGTGAGGAGGGAGAAGCGGAAACTTGAAACTGTGACAAAGAGGAACAAGAAGAATAAGAAGAGGCAGTAGAGAACGAAAAATGAGAGTGTAGAGCGAAAACACAGACAAAAACACAGAGAGAGAGGGAGGCGTTGAGAGATGGAAATGATGCCAAGCTCTCAAATATGCAAGAGCCCCTCTAAAGAACCCAATTCGTTCCCAACATAAATGTAAATATGGTGAGGAAGGTAAAGTAGGAAGGTGAAAGTAGTAAATGGATAGAAAGCGAGAAAGAATGGCACTGAGATCAAAGACAATAAGAAGGGCTGGAACAAGAGAAATAAAGCGAGGCAGGAGAAAGAGAAAGGGAGAGGGAATCTCTCTTGGAAACACCATAAATATTTAATGGGCACTAAGCAAACCCACGTAATCTTAAAAAAGTTCGATTGCCTCGTCCTTCTTATCACTTAGCATTCTATTTCATCCCAAGTTTTACTGTGGAAAAGAAGAGCAAGAGAGAAAGTGGACAAATAACCAGAAGACTATGCGCGTATAATGTACAATGTACATTGTACTTCTATCTACGTATCGACTATTTAGTTCACCTTCAGCCGTCAACTTCATTCCATTCCTACAACGTCATGTTTATAAACTTCAAACTTAACTTGTACGTAATAGATCTAGAATAAGAAAAAAAAATCCGAAGTTGGCATTTCTTAGTCATTCCTATTAGCGTCTCCATTTATGCAAACAAATATACTGTACGTACAATATTAAATAGAATGTACATGTACATTCTACATTCTACACCTGCTATAAAACTCCAATGCAAAATGCATTAACACTTATATCAGCGAATGTACATGTAGTCATTGTAAACAATACACACAGCGATTTTAGAGAGATTTAGTTAGTTTTTGAAAAAATAAAATACTTTCCCTTCTTACAAAGGCGAATAGCATAATGCATGTATGTACATATTTGAGGACACTCCAACTTTCCCCCTGTTTTTTATTAAAATAAAAGTACAGGATACTATAAATCTTAGTTTATCTACCCTCTCCAAGTTTCAGAGTGTAATGTACATAATATGTATGCAATATGTAATACTACCTGCTTATACATATTTCTAAGCTGCTGCTGCTTATGACGCCTTTTAATCTGGCGTTAATAATTAATTTTATAATCTGGATTAAATTGGATTAGATTGGACAGCGGGTATACGCGTGGAGTGAAGAGACATTATTTTGTCGTGCAACTACTGTATATTTTTTTTATTCGTAGAATCTGTCACTTATTCATAGCTTACTTTGCATTTAATGGTGTATACGAGAATATTTAAGAAAAAAGACAAACATACACATATACATACATGCATGTATGTACGCGCGTATACAAATAAAAATATACATGTAGAAACAAGGGCGCGTGGAGAACATGTGGCGTTTATTCAATCAGGACTTATTCTAAACATCACATAATAATATTGTCTCCAAGTTCCAAGTTTCTTCCCCGAAAAAAGCAATATATTACTTTGAGAGTCTCAGCGTTGTGTGTATTTTTGTACATTGTTCACTGTACACTGTACACACTGTGTATATACGTACGTAGTATGTATGCATCTAGGCGAGGTAAAAACACCTGCTGAAAATTTCCAATCGATTTTTCTTTCTTTTTTACCCCGTTCTCGCTCACTCTCTCGTTCCTAACATTCACACAGGCAGAATGTACGTAAAACCAGTGCCTAAACTGCACAGTATTGTGCATCATTGTACGTAAGAAGAAGAAAGTACCTAAAGGTCGGTTTTTTGTCTTTTTTATACTGCCGTCAATAGACATTTCCTATTGTAAGACGATACAAAACATGACCAAAATCCTTACTTAGAAATTCAAGGAGACACTTTTTCTACGCCAAATCCATGTAAAAAGGCTCCGCCTTTCTACTGTCTATTGCACTATCAAAGGAAAAGATGATTGAATATTGAATATTCTCTTTAACTATTAAGTGCCCGCCGACAACCTTGTCATTACTGTTTGTAGCATTGATGCACGCTTTACACTTTTAATTTTACTTGGTAAAACCTACGTGAGTAAGGGAATAATATGCATGAGATTTCCGGCGGACCTGTATGATTTGAATTTTGAATTTTTACTTTTGTACAACAATAAACTTTATGGGAACGCAGCAGGGAGTAACATGCGCTTAAAAGTACACGAACAGTTGTAACTAATCTTAAGTAGGTGGAGAATATGCATACATACATAGTAGGCGATTTAATCAGGAAAACAAATCTATGATGCAGAAAAGTTTCCCCGTAAGTATAAAAGGCAAAAACTGAAAAAGTTTTTACGAATCTATTTCTGTTTCTGAACAAGTAACCGGAAGTTGCAAGTTTATTTTTAAATCCTAGCTTACTGAACGAAAGATGGAGGGCAGATCGAGTGGCGATATTGTAATAAAAAATTTATCTCAAAGCAAGGATAAAATATTGATACTCGCCTGGTTGACAGAATAATCCTTTCTTAATATACGATGCCTGGAAAATATTCCAGACATACCGATCTCCGTTATAACGGTGCATTGTGCATGATACAACGGAACTGTTATTCGAATATTTTCTCATTTTTGAAAAAGTTATTTCTTTAAAATAGTTTGTACGTGAATGCAACAGAATAACTCAAAACACTGGCTGCGGGAATTAAATCATATGTGAAGTTTTAAAATGAGAACAAGAAAAAATTTCAATCACAAAGCAGGGTTTTGTTTTCCGGATCTAAACAGTATCTTCCCAGAATATTTTCTACAAGGTTATATTCACAACTAGAAATGACAGAGTTTGAGGAACGGGAAGAACTTCAATGCGGAAATTTGAAGCTTATTTTGTTCTATACCTATAATCTAGATGATGCCATTCTTTAGAAAATGTGTACATGGGAACTCGCAAAGCTTGAAAGAGTAGAAATGGAGAATGGAGAAAATAATAATAGCTGTACGCATACACGATTACTAATAATGTACTGGAAACGAATAAAAGGTCGTATTTAAGAGTATATTATTACTTTATTATTTCGTATTCAACAAAAAGCTCGACAAAGAGCACTCAAGCTTCAAACGTGGAGTTAGAGTATCTATTGTGCACCCTGCTAAGAATATTATCAGTTGGAAGTGAAAAGAGGAGTCGGCTGAATGCACGCCTATTTTACTCATTTACTCATACTCACTGGGAAAATTCCAGACGTTTGATGAACTAATACCTGTATTTTTCAGCTTTGTCATGTGCAAAAGATGCAAATTACCTTTTGATGACAGTAATAAAAAATAGTTATGCTCAGCAGGCGTAATGATCACCTTACAAATTTTAAGCTCTATAGTATTTTATTATTTGTTAATCTTTTTTTTAATTCCTTCCTGCTCATTTTTTTTCAATTTTAAGGCGATCTCATGAGACGACTAAAATTTAGCGAGAGTTTGAGAGAAAGTGCTACAAAATGACAAAATATCTAAACACTCACGGTGTTTCATTCATAATCTCTGCCATTTGCCTTTTATCGGGAAGAAAGATTTTTTTAATCTGTGCGTAAGGGAAAAAATTAAATTAAACCATTTAATTCAATTTAATTTAATTTAAATGATAATTCAACTTCTGTCATTTTCTATTTTTATTCTTACAGTATTTACAATAATTTACTGAGACATTAACAATATTTTCAAAAATAAGTTACTTTCAAAAAACTTTCTTAAAACTCAGGAGGTTCCACGTCTATCATTTTCGAACTGTACTTTCCATTGAGCTTTATTGATGATATTTATTCATTACCCTGTTCCGGATGACTTTGAAGCATATTATGTATAAAAGAATCATTAAAAAGTTAATTTTAAAATTGCGCAATATGTATATTGTACACAGGTACATTGCGCTCGATTTCTTTTCGCCTTATATACATACATAGATGCATGCGCGTGTAATTGCATGTTGATTTCGATTTCTAGTCATGTGCACTAAAATCATAAGTTCTCACAATCAGCTGCCAGACATAATGTTGATTGATTTGAGTGCGTGGGTATGTCCGTTTCTCAACTCCCAACTCCAACTACAACTGCATTGTATCACACTTTCTCTTTCTTAATAAACTCAATTCTACTTGATACATGAAACAAAATAATCGCGCGTTATTCTATACATGTTGGTGAGGCAGGAAAGGTATGATGCATATAAACATACCATTTTCCTTCTTTGATCTCCAGATTTTCCTTTTATCTTGGTATCTTTGTACTAATCTCGTCCTTTGCAGCAGCAAATTTCTCATTTCTTTGAGATTTAGTTTACAAGGGAAGGTGAAAGGAGAGGAAAAACTGCTTCAGCCGTCTTTACTTTAAATGACTAGTGTGGAGGATGGTGTCTCAACTGCACAATGTGGATGAAAAAAGTAAAATGATATCATGTTCAAATCATGAACAGATGCATAAGACAGTAGATATAGGTACATAGAAATACCGAGGAACCAACTATGATGAAATCCCAGAACTTGGACAGGAATCTGGTGAACAGATATGATAGCTATGTGTATCTATGTACATAGTTAGGTACACATTGCCTATTGTGCATTCACATGGTCAACATGAAAAGTAAAATGACCACTGGAAGAAAAAGAAAAACTTTTCTACTTATTTCCCAACGTATAAGGGGCGAAATCAACTTGCTGTCATACTATACACACTGTAAATAAACAAGTAAGTACGCTTCTCCAGATTTTCCAAAGAAATTACCATCCATTGCACTCTTTCCTTTTATGTTGTATATGTGCAGTGGATTCTTAGAAAATAAAAGAAAATGAAGTAAAAAGGCACGAAAAATTCACCTTTTAAAATTGATTAAGAGAACTAAAATAAAGGAAAGAAAGGTCACAAGCTCCCTTTTTTGTCACGGCATTATTAAGGTGCAACTTTGACAAGGGCCTCCTTGTCGGGTGATAGACAGACAAGATGAAGTGATTTCTTTTATCTTTGACGCATATCTATTTAGGATGCGAACTCCTTTTTTCTTCATTTTTGACAGTGCCTTCTTGATAAAAGTTCTTTCTAATTACACACAAGTATAACTGTAATACAGATATGTACATATACATTCATAACAAAGCAATTCCTTTCCTTAGCCTTTGGCTCAAAGAGTTCTAAAATCTTTTCAGTAGAAACTTGCATTGGGGTACCTTTTTTACACGAAAAGGGAAAAACATTTACAAAGACAAGCAAAATAAAATAAATCAAAAGTAGTGATAATAACTTACCAAGGGATCAGCCTTCAAGCGACGAGTATGTGGGACACTCCGTTTGGAGCGAGCACTGGGGAGCGTCCTGTGAACGAAGTGGAACTCGTCTTCCGAACCAATCAACTAGATCAAACAACACAAGTTTATTTAATTAGCAATGCTCGTTTCTCAGCATAGTAGACGAATGAGGTGTAGGAAGGTTAGTCAAAACAAGGTATTGAAAAGATGCAATAAACATGTTTGTTATTCCCTATTATGAGCGGGGTAAAAATTCATGTCATATAAGCCTAAAATATGAAGGCGCACGAAAGTCTAGAAAATATGACTGATTCAATCTGCCTACTTTAGTTTCTAAATTGAATTACGTTTTATTGTTCATACTGGATGAAGTCCGCGGAAAATAGATTGACGAGTTTATGAATACTAACTATTTTATCATTTATGAACTAGTCGAGTCGAGTTATTATGAATAAATGATACAAGTAAATGATCAAAGGGTAGATTGTAAAATATTAGAATCCAGATTTGCAACTTTTTTGAATTTGAATTG
The DNA here is from genome assembly GCA_034698285.1 of Sminthurinus bimaculatus. Taxonomy (NCBI): domain Eukaryota; kingdom Metazoa; phylum Arthropoda; class Collembola; order Symphypleona; family Katiannidae; genus Sminthurinus; species Sminthurinus bimaculatus. The sequence continues at coordinate 31,420 of JAQIVE010000226.1, read as the reverse complement.
GAGAAAGTTCCGTTGTATTTCCTTGAAAATGTTTTGCTGTACGAATAATTTGTGCCTAAAATTCCAAGATGCAATTCAAAAAATGATAAACGGTGGTGCCAGTAAGAGCTAGAAGTTAGTTAAAAGGGTCAATTTTTCAAAGTGTTACAAGTGCAAAGGTTTTCTACCGAATCTGTGTCTTGATAATTTTTCCAACTAAACGGGTTTTATTTTTTCTCACAAATAACATTAACATTTCTCCAACTAAAACAAGTTTGAACATTTGTATGAAGAGTTATAACGATGAACTGACAGCTGATTTTCTTCATCTTACGATCTACTTATTAGATCCGATGGAAAAGATAAAGTGGAGAATATGTATAAATAGAATCCGATACTGCACATGTTATCGATTATTAAAAGTGTAATGGACCACAAAAGAAAGTCGACCTATTCCATCATTCATGGTCATCTTGATGTCGGTTCCGACTAAGCATCAATGGCACATAAAACTAGGAAATCTGTAATCTGCTGTTGTACAGAGTAAATAACTGTAAACAGAAACAAGTACTAAAAGCACGGAATGACGGAATACAGAGATAATTCTCCATTAAGCCCGTAATAAATGAAGGGAATGATGGCTACTTTACTAAATGATCTACTGTAAAAAACGGCCACAAAAGTGCTTTTCCGTTAATTAAACTTCCTACACAGAATGGTATGTCTTCACCATGCATTTAAACTGCGTTTGGCTTGTATTTGTTGCTTGTATCTGTAATAATTAAATCGAAGGTGCAGTCGTATATAAAAAAGGATTGAGGGATGACGCACACGGCCTAGACTAAAAGTACTTTCATTTTATACATGTAATTTTTGAAGTACATGAAATTCAGCTAATTGTAAGTTCACTCGGTCAATTAATGTTTGCATGCTTTTGCAAAGTTTTAGCTCGTAGAACCGTTAAGGAATTCCCTGATGAGCCCTAATTGCCAGATAATGCTTGGTTTAATGCAGAAATTATAAATAATTTCCCGAATAATTTGTTATGCACCTTAACATAAACTTTAACCAAAATAATTGCTTCAGCGCACAAAAAGTTTGTGACCCTGAAAATAACACGAAATAAAATGGCTAAAAAAACAAAATAATTATGCAAGATCTATTTAGCTTGTGGTGTTAAGTATTTGCAAAAATTTCCTTAAAATTTGTTGTAAAACCATAATTTGTAGCAAACAGGATATTTAAATATTGTAGCAAATTAAATTAATTGGAAGAAAGTAAAAACACATACCGGTCCAACGTTTTCGAATCCATTTCGTTTAGCGATTTCGTTCGCCAACTTATGCCCATGATTTCCATTCAATTTGACATAAAAAGAATTGGTAAACACTTCCGGAGCCGCTTGACTCAGACTACAATAAGTGAGGAGTACTGCAACGGCCAGAGAACCCCATTGACACATGACCAGTTTGAAGCTGTCAAGCCCACGGCATGATTTCATGATTTGCCTAACTTGGCTCGCGGTTTGTCGTCAAAAATTTGTGTGGGATGTCCCTCTCGATTTTCGATCAGAAAATAGACACACTGCTCTGTGAATTTTTTTCATTAAAACATTCTTTATTTAGTTTTTTCAAAAAGACAATCAGCATTAGTTTCTTTCTACTAGCTAGTTACTAGTTACCTTGTACTTAAAGATATTGTTTTCAGCCTACGCTCATGTACGTATCATGTAAGTACATTTATTTCTTTTATCCTCTACTTCCTTTCATTGTTCCTTCTTTTCAATTTTTGTGCGGCTCGTTTATACATGTGAGCATAAGCCTGCAAAACTTTTGACAGTCTCTCTCCCCCGACAAACTTTACAAACACATGAGTTTTATTTGATGTCATTATACTTTGATATTGATAGAGGAACTTTTCTTCTTTCATCTTTCAACATTCTCCTCCGCTCGCCTTCCTTTTTCTTTATGCCGTCAGAGAGGCAAAGAATCAATAGCAATCAAATTCAAGTCAAACATCGGCTCTAACTAATCAAAAATTTAGATATTTTCCAAACTTGTAATTAAAATTGGGCAAAGTTTTTTTCCATTCCTTCCAACGGTGCCTACCTGGACTTTTTCTATTTTCTCTCTAACGTCTTTCAATACCTTCAACTTTGCATTATGTTAATGTTAGCATGTTTTAAAAAAATATAAATGTAAAGAATCTTATTAAGTTTCTCAGAAAGTTGCCTCACCTCTACGAAGATCTCGGAATAAATAATTATATTAATAATTATATTTAGTTTCCTAGCAACCAAGATACGTAGCACAATAAAAAATGTATACTTACACTCTTTTGAGAAAAAATTTTCCTTTTCAGCTTCTTACTTACTACTACTTATTTTGTTTTTGTAAAGTTTGCTAAAACAGACAACAGTATCCGAAATTACTGTTGTAAATTACTTTTAGTTGCAAAATTCTTGATACGCATAATTTTTTGTTTACGTAATACGTAATACATCGATAGATATTATACAGCAGTCGTGATTGCATGAAAGAAAACAACTTTCATCAACTTCAAGTGCATACGTGAAAAAAGTTCCCAAAAATTAATATTTCATACACATCACCATGATGGAAATATACAGTTCCAAAAACGAAACATACAAAAACTTACCTTCGATTTCCAAAAAGAATTACTTTGTTATCCAAGGTGAAGAAAGTTTGGGTATATGGTGACTTCAGACGTACTATATTATTAAAATACAGTACCACACAATTCAAAAGATTATTAGAAATGCTATACAAAGATTTTAACTTTGAATTTAAACACACAAGACGATGGTAGAAACAACAAACAACCGTAATAATTACTTTTTCTTTACAATGACGACGATTATATAGCAATTATTATGACAGACTTTCTCAACAATTAAAACTCTTAATCAAACTATCCTCTCTTTCTCTCTCAACTGATATCCAATACGCATATTATAATGTATAAAACGGCAATGAAAGGAAACACAATTTTTAATTATATTAAATTGCAAGATAATTTACTTGTTATATCGAGGAAAAACGACTACTTGAAAACAACTAAGACTGGTTGCTGGATTGGATAATAAATAATTTAATGCGTCTTGAAGGTTAAATCCTCTGCTGCTTCTATCCGATTTTCGACTGGATTTGGAAGAATTATTGTTATGTTAGCGATGAAAAATTAAAAACTGAGTAAATATATACAGAAAAAATAACGGTAGATAAACTTCAGTGTTTCGATATTGTTGTTGATTAGATATTCTTGATCTGACATGAATCTCCGTCCTTTGGCTCCAACAACTGTATATAGTTGATTTGATGAACAATATACAATAACTAACGAAACTTGATAATTCTACAAATATCTTGCAAAGGAAGGAAAAACTAGCGAGCACAAAACTTGATGATACTAATAACAATAATATAATATGTTGTTGTACTAATTAGTAAATTGTATAATTTTCCCTTTTGAAAATATATATAATCTAATGTAGACAACGTCGTCAAATCTTGAGTATATATTTATAATATTATGCTGACTACAATTAAAATACGATGAGGATGATGACGACTAGTCCAATTGTTTGTAGATAATTATTATTTTCGTTGTTCCAGTTCCAGTATCAGCATTATTCTCCTCCGAGTCTTGTCTTTTTGTTTTTTTGGGGGGGAAACCTTGTCTTGTCTTGGATCAGATCACAGAAGAACTGAAACTAAAGGGTATATTGACGAATGGAAAAAATGTTCAAGATTTTCCCCTATATTTTACCTCATATGTAAGTGTTCACACTTATACTTTGTCTATGTGTGTATGTATGTGTGTGTGTGTGTGTGTTTGTGTGAATTTATGGTGTATGTTGGATGACTATATTATATGTTGCTGTTGAGACCTTCTCCTGCCTCACTATGTCCAACTCTGTACTTTCTCTGTGCATGTAAGTATTTGCTCTTGTTTTTTCTCTCTTTCTCCTCCTGGCTCTGTCGCCTATGTATGTATATAGTCCTTGTATGTTTTGCGTTTAAAAGCAGGCAAATAGGCTTGCTGTGCACATACTGTACTGTATTATACTCAGTGTATGCAAAGTACATATGATATGGTATAGCAAGGGCCCATTGAAATGAACGTCATGAAGCGGTGTTACAGCGTCACCAAATTGATTTTCAAAAGAGCGCATGAACCACCAGCAGAAACTTTTCTCGGAGCCAGTTCTCTTTCTCCGTTCACCGTACTTTCTCTCTTTGCTTTCTCCTGGCTCTCTTCCGTTCCCGTCCTTTCTCTGCTTTCTCCTTGCACCAACCTTTCCTTGCCTATTCGTTCACACGGACCAGACCATTCCATTCTTTCTTTCCTCGCCATATGTAAGACAAAGACTCTCTCAGAATCCATACTTCTTTCACCTTCATTCTCCCCTACTCAAGCCATGTATGTATGTATAATGCATATCCCTATCTGTGAAACTATCAACCTAGCTGTTAATCTCTATTTACCATGTACTGATATGTGTATGCAGTATGCATGCATGTGACCATACCAAAATACAAACAGATTTACACATACTCTCTCTATATCTATCCCGGCACACACATACAATATACAATGTATGTAAAATGTACACACATGTACAATATTCATACATGTCCACATAATGGCATACCAATACACCTAATATTGCCAAAAAGACATAGAAAAACCATAACCACCCGTGCAACTACAACTTGTCAATACACTTTCTCCCTCTCTCTTCCACTTTTTACACTGTGCTTTCTCCTGCAAGTATGCATGTGTGGAACTGCTTCCTCGCGGCTCTGCAGTACCAATACTAAAACCAATACCAATACCAATGCCGATACTATAATACAAATCGAATCTAATCATAGTTGGGAAGCGCGGCTACCGTTTTTTATTCCCATGACTCCGAGCAGTTTTTGTGAGTTTCAGAATGTTTAAGGGAATAAAAAGGCTCTTTTTTCGGACTGTGAAACTAACATGGGGGTTTTTTTGTCTACCATTTTCCTGGGGCCCTTTTTTGAACACTTTTTTCTGTGTTTTCACTGTACGATGCATGAAAGGTATGTTGAGTATGATGCAAGTATGTAACATACAAAAGGGGAAAATTCCTGAGGCTCAAACTTCCATGATTACATCACGATATTTTGTCCTCCTGTCCTGGCCGCTGAATATTGAGTGGAGAGACGATCAAAAACAAATTTCCCCTTGAAATAAATATGATGATTTTGCATAAAAGTCTACACGCACGTAATAGCTATGTGAATTGTAGCTGTCTACATTGTACCGGGTTACTCGTAAGTATAGAACTGATGCTCTTCTATCTCAGAAACATAGAAAAGCATCTATACAAGTCACCCTCTACATAGAAATTCACATTGTACCCGTAGACTTTCTTTTATCATAGATGATATTGATGGTGAAATGCGGACATTCAATTTGATTGTATGTAAATTAAAGATTGAGTTAGAAGATATTTATATGAGGACTTGCTGCCGAAGTTTGCCAACTCAACTAGTCCAGACCAAAGAACTACATTACGATGCTATTAATAGGTATATTATTTTTGCATATTACAAAATGGAAATTCAAAGCCTTTTCTTCATAATCCGTAGCGTATACACTAAAGAGGTAGTATGACACGACTGAGTCAAGCCAAAGTCAAGACTTTTCTTCAAAAATATGTCGAAGGAATGGAAATTTCGATGTCTTAGGTTACATACATATGTACCTTTTAAACTGCCGCATCACATACCTCGAGTAAACATTATTTTAATATGGTACAATACGTGTAATGTCTGCAGGGTAATCCAGTACCAAATATCCCATTTGATTGTACGATATGTTGGATTTTACAAAACGAAGAATAAGTGTTAAAAAAATTAGGCAAACTCTCTATAAACATCAACATCAAATCAGTACTAATTAAAAAAAAAATTCTTCGAGTTGAGTTTGAAAACCTTTATTTCGCATCCAATACTATTTTGAAAACAGGATTCTCCATGCTCAATTTCAAACTATAAGCCTGAACAGAGAAGTCTAAAAATCGCGGATCTGAAAGGTTTTTAATATTGTTGATGGTTTATTGTTGGGCACTGTGGAGAAATTCAGCTTACACAACCTAGGTCCCTTTTGTATATTTTTCTTGAAGAAAATTATAGACAGAACTGTTACTACGCAATATAAAAGTCATCTTTTTGTCGCCAACTTTGGTGCTGGCCCAGGTAGTATCATTTTCCCACATTTTTACATGTGTACATTTATTTTTCGTTTTATGCATAAGTACATTACTATACAGTACTACATATGTAGCCAAAGACAAGCAATGTAAAACTGAAAATAATTGTGTGCAGCTATGATAGCTACTGATATTTTACGTCGCCAACAACTTTTACATGGGTTATCCGGGTGAATGTAGGAGATGGTGTAGATAACATGGGAGATTGTATTCACGACGTGCTATTCCCACTCCTACAACTATATGAAGCATACATTCATAACTATATAAAAATAGACACTACCTAAAACGAAGTTACATAGCTTAGAATCAGTATGCCTCGTACATAAATACAAGAAAATGAGTATGAGAAGATTCTCTTTCCCATGTTCCTTAGCTCAGATATCATGTTCGTCCTCGCCGAAAAGTGAATGGGAATAGAAAATAGAGGAGAAAGCGGATACATACATCCCTTTCCTTAGCCTCACTTGTGGCCGTGTTGAGAAGATGTACATATGCATGTATCAAGTTATGAAGGAGGAGGGGGATGTCTATGAGGCAAGAAGGTAGGAATAGTAGTTGAAACGGCACTCCATGAAAGCGGGGTTTTCTTTCCCTCTCACTTTCTCTCTCCCTCCCTGCGATGAACGATATGAATGGAGGAGAGAAAAGTGTGTGCACATGACCATTATGCATTAGGTACATCACATTCACTATATTTTTTGCACACAGCAAAATCATGCAAAAAATATAGCCTAGTCTGCGTATTTTCTTGCATATCCTGGGCACACTACATGTACGTTTTATGTATAAGATACATAGGGATCCAGTATACGTACTCTCGTGTCTAAATGGCATACACTTGTGTGCTATATTATGATGTAGACGAGGTAATTCGGTGAAAGTAGACACGGCCAATGCCAACAGCCAACAGATGCAAGTAAATTCAAATACATTTCAAGACATACGGTTAACTATTTAGCGGGCACGAGGTCTCGTCCTCAAATATCATTGCAGTGCGATTCTCGATATACATACATAGAGCTCCAAAAAATTACATGATGTCGTATATACTGTACGTTTTGACGTATGTTTTTGTGCTATGAAACCTATACATTATACACGTATATCAATGGGATTCCAAGTCGCCTTGAACTCTCTTCCCCACTTTCTTATTTTTCAGTGAATAGAAGGGTAATGGCAGAGAAATAAGAAATAATTGCCTCCTGATTCAACTGAGAAGAGCTGTCGGGGCTGGATAACTGAAAGCTAAAGCATGTACAATGTACATGGGACGATGTACAAGAATTGAATCTTTGCTTAGCGTATGTTTAGGTACACAACGAGCTATAAAAATAAAGCAGATGGTTCCAAATATGTATCTAGTACGCTCTAGTATTTAGTTTACAATTCTGTGGAGTATAGGCCTGTGTTTGTGATTTTATCCTCTAGTCTTTTCCATTTCTTAATCCAAGCTCCCCTGCAAATCAAATACGGGGGAAGAGCCGAGTCCAAAATATACACAGTTATAAATATTACACACAAGAAAGAGGGGAAAAGAAACAGCATTCGGTTTTATTCAGATTGCCTAAGATCTCAATGAAACCGAATAAGCATATTTACCGTATGTTCATTTCTACATGAAAAAATCGAATGCCCTTGCTGAAAAAACAGACCATAATACAGACGGAACAAAATTATTCGTCTGTGAAACGTATTACGCAAAAAACTTTACAAATACAATGCAAATATGAGCACGAAGACGGAAACTCCTCAAGTATAAAAAGAAATTATACTCCCTGATCATGCATGCTTTTTTATTTTTGCTTTCAACATCTTTTTGGGTGGAAAGAAAGCTAAAGAAGCGAAGCATCTTATTGAATAGCAAGTAAGTGACAGTGTGTAGTCAAAATGCTTCGCTTTGACAAGCCAACCGGGTGAGAGTCCATTTGAAAGTTGAAATTTTAATGCGACTTAAAACCTAATCGAGTGTTGACACGTCGATTGGAATGATTTATAATTTAGCAGAGTGAAAGGTAATTGGTTGGTATAGGAAAGTGCTTTCTGAGAAAGCATTTGGTTGCCGAGTATACTTTGAGGTAGGAAAATCTACTACCAGATTATATATGTACCAGTGCAGATCCAAACCAATGAGTCATTTTGGAACAAACATAATATGATCTATAAAAAGCACAGTGTGTATGGGAGTTAGACATCAGTAAGCACTCCGTCTTCCGTTTTTGCAGCTGGGGTCAAATGATGAAGGAACTTCTCTTCTGATAAGGGCAAAATGGATGAAAGTTAAAAAAACAGTTTACAGACGGTATAAACTATAAACATACAATATGCATGTACGCCGTGCACTGATGTGATTGATATGACATATGACGGTTCATGCCATTTAAAAACGACAAGATAAAAACTCCCGGCCAGTATTGTTGGAATATGGGTCACATTCATAATGAGCAAAGAACATGAACTTAACTTCGGTCATATTATGAGTGGGAAAATATTGGGATTGTCAGCCGTGAAACATTAAAAGTAAAACATTAACTAATTCTACCAACATAGGTACAAACAGTTTTTTGCCTGTTGTATTACAATATTAAACTACAAATTATCTGCAATAAAAACCTGAAAAATCTGGTGGCTTAGGGCTGTTGAACACTTACTCTTGCTATTTACACGTTTTTTTGTTAAAACTTAACGCACATAAATCTAGCAGTAGGTCAGTTAATTCAAGTTGTACTGTACTTGAGGGAAATATTTCAGAAAACAGAAAAACGCCTCATCTCTCCACCGACCACCTTATCCCCGGAACTTGTCCAAAATTGGTAGAAAAATGCTAGCGTTATCGCAAACAACATTCTCAGACAAATTGCTGTGGTATGGTTGTGGTGTTTAGTTAAAATGCTCTTATCTACGTCATATGAAAATGGAGTGATGATGCATTTAATTCGATAAAAGTCAATGCAAGTACATACACATAAGTTCATATAGTGACTACATTCTGTATAACATAATCAATGCTGTGTACTGTGTAACTTTCTTCGTAAATTCTAAGCATTTACTTTATTTTCCCTAATCGGAGCTCATATTAGTCCTCTTGCTTCCCATTTATGTTTCCTTTGGGAGTTCAAAAGGTTCAGAAGGTTAAGAAAATACGCTCTTTAATTCTGTTGCTATCCACAATAACCATGTATGTATATTGCTTATACATATATTCGTACATGTTTGTACATGCATGCACAATAGCCGTCTTTGGGATGAATAAAACAAATCGCAGGAGACTCCCCATTTCAACCTAGGGTGAACATAGGGATTTAATAGTCGCAGTCGTAGTAGAAATACTTTGCCTAATGGTTGAACAAAAGCCGACTATCAATAACACAACATATTACTCATTAATATGAATACATACTATGGGGCAGGGACATAGGAACCATAGAAAATAAAAGCTGGTTATGTAAATCAAAGTAATAATAATTCGTAATACCACCATGAAAAATGAACATCAATATTTTTGTTCCATAAAATTGTAAAGTACATTATTGTATGATGTAGCGATATGCACTATTTTCAATGTTTTCTAATAAACCATTTAGTCGATACAAACACGTATGGGCATGTATTGTAGTATGCAGGTTCATTTATCTATAGAAAAACAAAAAGATGTAGGTACAAGGTAAAGATACCAACATCCATGTCAACTAAATACGAACACATACATATTAGCTCTCATGCTTTCTACACATGAATGAGCGGAGAGGAAGAAAAACCGACCTGAGTGAAACCGGCCATACGGAAACTATCATTAGACTAAATCACTGGGGACCAAGAAACCGGTTAAGGTTACTCAGATACAGCTTACTGCTACACACATATACATACATGCTTATGCTTGTCCACGAAGAAATCTTCATTAATATCCATCTCAACGTTTTGTCTAGGGAGAAATGATACATGGTTTAGAACAGCTATAAATAACTATCCAGATATGCTCATAATCAGAATCCACAGATATTATTGTATATTTGTACAATGTATAAAGATTTTCAAGGTAAAGATTACATATAAAAAGTTCAAATAAAATAAAGAAAAAGAAGCTAAAGTCTGTCGTCTACAGCATGTTATAGTACACATTAAGTATAAACTACAAATCTTTATACTTTATACGTTGCTTTCTTTTTATATATGAAACGTGTTCATAGCTTAAAGTTTATTATACGGTATGATGTTAAATGCATGAACCAAAAAGTTTACTTACACGTCGATGACGCGTAATAAGCGTGAAACGACAAGGACACGAATGTATAGCAACATGATTCATGAACCGTGTTCTGTATTTATTTATCTAAAGGTGAGAGGACATATTTAAAGATGAAATAATAAGATACAAAGGAGACACGATTACCTACTTGTTTGTCGTTCTATGACTTCATTTTGTTTGACGCCTACTCAATATTACTTTTGCTGGTCCATAAACTAGCCAATATATTCAACAGCCACAGTAATCACCTGCAAATGTACTAGCAACTAGCACACATACGTGCGTTTACGTATGTATTCGTTCGTATTGGTTAGAGATGTACAATGCTACATATGACGCAAAGACGGTTGCACAATTTAATCAACTTAATAGTTAAGGGATTCCACCTATATCTCTGTATATGTACATATGTGGTATGTGCACTGATATAGCGTACTAGTAGTAAAAGTGATGGACTTAAAACATTAATTCACGTGGTAAATGAAAAATACGGGCTTTCGATGGGTAAACTGTTACTCGTACCCTAAAAGTGAAAATCTTACATCTTTCAAAGCTGGAGTATGTACAATGTATATACATAGGTCCACCTGCCATTCAACATTAGATGGATAAATTTCTAAAAGCAGTGGCCAGAAAATGAACTTTACTAAAATACTTGGAATTCTGACACAATAAAAAATTAAAAAGTTTTTCTTACAGAATTTTGCGACTGCCCTTTTCGAAAAGGACTAAAATACAGAAATGTTTTATTACGTGCCCTGTGGGCACGGGCCACACGCTTGTATTGTACATTGTAATAATGCATACACATGAGGTAAATCTCTTTCTTGCGATGACTACATCTGGACAACAAATAAAGTTAGTATTACTAGCAAATTCAAAGGGATGTCAACGCGTTCACGACTCCAGATTCCAGATGCATGCTAACTGGGTGGCGGGTTTATATGTTTCATGGACAAACCAACTCTAAATGGGCTGAACAGTAGTATTAGAGATGACATCTTTGTTTGAGAATGAAACAGACCTAAGAAGAACATGTACAAAATAACCATGCACACATCACATGAAAATTGAATCCATAAAAGCATGGGAGTATAAAACACAGATCTGCGTACATAAATATACCTAGATGTAAATACGGCATATTCTTCATTCTTTTGGTATCAAATAAAATATCTGTATATTCTCATGTGATGTATGCACTGAGTAGGAAACAAGGACAAGAGATATGAAGTCGTAAAACAACATTCACTTACGTCCTCGGGCTCGTAAAACTGATGTAATTTCTTGTTTAACATTATTGTGCTATAAGACAAAAGTACATAGATGATATATTTATACCTATGTATAATGCCTGTAACGATGGTTCAATAAAATTCTACCCTGGGTCGCCAACATAAGTGAATGGTGAAAGAAAATCAAAAACACACTAATGCATAGCACATAGAGATTTCATGCGCATACTAATCTAATTAATTTGTCATTCTTGCATAGTTTCGTCTGTTTTATTTTTTATTATCAAAACTGGAAATTTTATTCCTCGTAAAAGCACGAATCCTCACTGAAATTTCATTGAAAAAAGTACACCCAGTTGTCGAACGGAGAGCAGTCAAGTCCTCCTGCATGGTTGACGCGCAAAATAATATACATAGGTACTAGAACACGAATGAGTCTTTATATTTGAGATGGGCTTCTTGTTGGCAATGATGATCGTTTAATTATTTTGAAGGTGGCTCCTTCCTGTATAATATCATGAAGTGATTACTTTTAACTTTTTCATATTCATTTCAAAAATGAGGAAAATTTATTTACTTATATATTATGCATACAAAATAAACCCGAGCGTATGGGTAAGTAAAATACAAGGCTTACTGGAAATGCGCCTAATTAATTAGGAGACAGGGAAAATGAAAATCTCAGAGAAACTGACAGAAATGAGCACCATGATGTACGGAAACATGACTTTCCCTTTTTCAATTAACAATGCAAAATCTTAGAGCGTATTAGATTGACTTCGATCGACATCGAAAACCCAATGACTTCACTACAATGCTACAAAACGAGATGGAGTACAAAAGACAAATAACAGTTATAAGAGTATGTATATACATGTCTATAGTCTGTGGTCTGTACAGAGCAAATATAGAGCCAAGGCTCAAGAATTGGCATTGTTAATTAAAAGAGAATAGGAAAGTTTTCTCACAGGATGTGTACTAAAGTTAATTTTCTAGATGTTGTGTTTTATGTTTTATGCTTCTATATGGACATTTTCGTTCATTCGTTAAATATTCTACAGTTTAGTATGCATACATAGGGCCTAAACAGAACTTTCCAGTACACTATGTACTATGTATGCATTTTGTATGTACATGTACGTTATGTATGTCATAGACATATTAATGATTTCCAGAATTCTAACTGATAAAACAAACGTTCAATGCACAAAGGAGGCTCTTGCTATTCCTTTTTGATTCAAGTACTTTGTATCATTTGGTACAAAAATATTTCTTGATTTCTTGCCTTCCCTTGGTTTTGTACCATGGGAAGTTGTCATTGTCTGAGTTTGAAAGTCAGCATTTCTATGTCTCTGTCAAAATCGCATCTTACAAGTAAATGCCTAATATTATCAATACGGTAAACAGGGAGATTATATTTTATACCAATTTTTTATTTAACAACTTTAGATAGGGAAACGATAGAAAATATTTGTAGGTTACATAAGTACGGTCATACAAAAGTACAGCTCTTCCGTAGACGTGAATCTGTTACGTTTAAGCCTACGAGCCGATTCCAATTTCCAATATACAATAAGAAATAAAACAGTGAACTTATAAAAAATTACTTTTGTTATCGACCTCCTTTCTTCGTAATGTACCCCTCCTTTTCAAGTAAACTGCGTGCAACATTATTGATATGTTTGAATCTATCACCATAAAGCAAGACTCCACCGTACCTGCAAATAGTATTGATAATATTATTATACATGATAGAAAGTATATGTAGGCCAACCTTTATTAGTTAGTTATTGAAAATTACAGATATTGAATCGTAAAAACCACGTTGTCAAAATATCCAACATTGACATGAAAGGATGTATGGTAATATTAAATAATTTACCATCGACTGACTACAACCAACACATTACTACAGTCTAAAATCTGCAGCAAATGAAGCATCCGGCCTCCAGCGTGAGTTTCGCCGTCGTCTTCACAGTCTTGTATGCAAGTTTGGAGCTCATCATTTCTAACAATTCTGTAGGCATACATATTGTGCGTCGCAGACTTTATTTTTTTATTGCGGTAAAGCTCTTCAAGAACTAACCTAGGAGAAAATCCACCATAAAAAGAAAGAATTAAAAGACAGTAAAATTGACCCCAAGACTGTACTGACTACCCCTTCCAAAACAATCTCATAAACTTACTTAATATCATCAATAGAGTGAACTGTAGCGACATGGGCTTGAAACGTTGATTTTCTATCAGTTAATGGTTCGCCAGTAACAATTTTGGGCACATGTTGGTTTTTTATGGCATCTTGTTCCTGCTTATTTGAATGTTTTGATTCTGTATCCCTTGAGTATATATATTCTTCATCGTCTAATGGGGCAAGACTTGGAGACGAACCTGCCGACGTCTGAGAAGATTCAATAAGCTTCGATACAACGGGTTCCAGTTTTTCAGGCTTCATTTCAAACAAAAGTTCTCTTAATTTTTCCACCCAAAAATACACAATAGGTTGCCCAATGTTTGACCTTTAAATTAGAAGTACAAAATAATGCGGTAAGTAAAAGTATTTAAATATTTAGGTAATGTCAATTTATCACAGCATTACAGCATCTGGTTGATTTTTACACAAAAATAGATAGGACTAGAATAAATGTTTAAAATGTTCACAGATAAGACTAGAGACATTACACATAAGTATCATCCAATGCATTACAGATGATCCTTTTTTGATCCGAACTTAGCCATGGGACACTCAAATTATATACTGGTGGACTGTTTGTTGGATACTCAAGATTGAAAGACACGACCAATGTTGCCTCTTCACCCTCTTCATCTCCAACGTGCACCATCACGCTGAATGTTCCTAAATCTTCTTCTTGAAAATCTGATCCGTAAATAGATTTGAGAATCTCCAGTTCTTCCTCCTAGAAATTTTTTTACACAACTCCTTTCAGTGTTCAGTGTAAGGACTATCATGGATATTTATGGCAAGTTACTTATGATTAGGTTGCATAACAATATGGTTTGCTGATGTATTAACAACTGATGCATGTGAGTAAGAATATAGCGTAAAAAAGAAGAAAGACAATGTATATCATTTATACCAAGTCTTTCATTCTTCATTATTCATTGTCAAACATAACATTTACATTTACGAACACTTTTGCTGTTGTCACACTGCTGTGTACAATGTACAATCTTCTCATTTCTAGATTTTGTAATTTTTCTTGACTTTTTGGCGGAGGTTCAACCTCCGAGGTTGTATATCGCCCTTGAATTATATTCTTAATTCTTAATCACATATGTTATAAAAAATTCAGTTATACATATAGTTACATACTTGTTGAGCAATATTTTTTTCAATCATTTTCTCCGTATCATCCACTCCTTCCATTTTTCTTATGGTTTTGTCTCACATCAGGATTTCAATCATTCAAATGAATTCCGGATTTAGAAGTCCTTTTTGTGATGATAAATTTGACCTGTAAAACATAACAGATAAAACCGAGGTTTTAGAGTTCAGTAGCAAACATATTCAAGTGAGTTATATTCAGATTAGGTAAGTAGTAAGAAGCTGATATAACTATCTTAACAGTAAGTACGCTTTACTCTTTTCTCTGTGCTGTGACAGATGACAGAGACTCAACAGAAAATCGACAACTAATCTAACGCTTTACTAGTGTATTTATTTAGGCTCGGAAGTCCTGATCACACCAAGAAAGCTTGATACCTATTTGCATAATTCATTAAACAAATACAGTGAAAATTAGTGAAAGTTTAAACACAAACAAAACAAAAACTAAAAATACAAAAACAGAATAATATAGTGTGTCCCTTGTGACTGTGGTGTATATGTTGTACTATGTACTATGGGTGGTCAGTCAACATAATGTTTTGAAAATACTATAATGCCGCGGTGATTTTACACGTGCTGAATATCATTTTCACCCACGAGTACTCCTTGTTTGGTGCTTTTCAGTGTTTTTTCAGTGTATGCGCTATGCAAGTATTAACTAATGAATAGTAAAACGTAAATAATGGCATTCAATTGGGGATGATTGTTTTTATTTGATAAAGCATGTGTAATATGTAAATAAAAGCTTAGGTTTTTAGATGTATTAGAAACATTTTATTGTTTGAAGTTCTTAAGACTTTCAATATAACATTATACGATTTTTAGGTGTATTTATACTAGGTAGTAGTTCCATTTATAGATGATTCGTAGGAATTTTTCATTACTCGCTTTTAAAACGGTTTTACGGTACAATAATGTTATTGGACAACCAATTGTATCTAAAAGTATCAACGGAGAGACTTTTTTTCTCTATATACGAAGTCAATAACACTGTACACAGCATACATATAATATATTATTGTAGTACCCCTATTTTATTATTTATGTATCATCATTGTTTTCAATCATTTTACATCTAAATAATATACATTATACATACTTACACCATTTAGTCTTTTAGCAAACATGACTGCTTCATACTGTTCTCTCCAGTAGAACTACAGCATAATCCTCGATTACTTTTTTAGGCAACTTACATATAAATACTCAGGCAATTTGTTTCAATAATTATTATAGTTTCTTATTTAGGAGACAAAGCCCAAGATATAATCACAACACAGTAGTTTGTATGTACAACGATGACATAATTCATTAATTATTAGTAATATTACCCATTGCTTTATTTTAGTTGCTTTGTAGGAAACCTTTTACGTACTCATACAGTCCATACTTAATACAACACATTTATTAAATAATATTACTATTTTTTAATGAATAAAATACTGCAACAGACTTTGGCACCTTATTTTAAAATAAAAATAATTTTATCGAATACTCTTAAGCCTAAAGTCAAGAGGTAAACAATAGGATTTGCCAACATCGTAAATTATAAAACATAGATTTCTACACAAAAAAAATCAGCAAAATTAAAATGTAAATATGAGTTAACAATTAAAAGATTCAATTTATACTTACCTATATTATGTACAATATTTTAAATTTAAAATTATTTTCATGCCCAAAAATTAATTATTGTTAATATTGCTAAAACACAAAAATAAATTAAAATATCAATTTCACATTATTAGAACAACTGTTACTTATAGCTAATATATTTTATTTTGAATTTTTAAAGTCAAAGCTTTTGTTTCAAGCAAGTATACAGTCGTAAATGCGAATCGAATCGTAAGGAAACCTTTAGCGTAATATAAAAACGTGACTGTCAAGATTAGATAAAATCCATAGAAAGTAAAATAGTAATCGATAATGATCGTAGGTAACCTAAAATCTAACCTTAAAAAATAATCTTCAAAATAATAGTTACCAGTTAAATTCACAAGTTCATTAACAAATTTAGTTATTACACTTTATACATTATGTTCTTTTAATTACACTGGCGGATAAACTAAAAGACGAATACTACATTCGTAAAAATTAAAAGAATTAAGACAAGAAATTCAAATAAAAAAACCAAATTAGTCTTTTTCTTTCATAAAAATTAAACTCTTCTGTTTTATCTCGGCGTAAAACCAACAATCACGGAACATAAGAATCCCTTTCTAACACTTATAATATATATCACATTTCGAATTTCTTAAATGACTTACGACTAATAATATATATTCTATAATATAGAAAAGGTATTCATTCTTTACTTATACTTAGTTTTTAAGCTTAACTAAGTGATCCGTGACTGTTTCTCCGTCCTCTTCAGATTTTTGTTTTAAGTCTTATTGAGCTTTTGAGCTGTAAGGGTACTTCGGTTTCCTCCATAATTTAAAAAAAATTATTCTAAAATACAACTCGACATAACAAGGTGTTCTTCTTAAAATAATGCGTATATATGTATAATATATACCTCACTATATAATTATATTGAATATTGTCATTACATTTACATAGTTATATGAACGTAAAAAATGCAATCTTATGAATTATAAATATAAAAACTCGTATGATTTTTCATTATGCCACTAACAATGGCTCATCGTCTGAAAATCCCCTAATAACTGGCGAATCTTCAGTTTCCAATGTTTGTTGGAAGGTAGCCGTGGCAGATGAAGTACTGTAATGACTTGAAGCAAATGATAGGAATGAATTCTGCAACTTCTTATGCCTGACAACCTAGAAACATGATGTTTGGAGAAAAAAATATTAATATAGATACTTTTCCTTTAAAAACTGCGAATTCATGGCAATAGCAAGTCAATACGAAAGCCATGCAAGTTAAAACACGTATTTTGGTATTATACTGTGTAATGCTTACAAATATTCCCAAGGCAGACAATAGGATTATTACAACAATGATCACCTGTAGATAAAAAAAATAAAATAAATATTGACAAATCCATAGTCTAATTAGTGACTATATTATATATATCAGTCGATGTCATTTTTACAATTCAGTCCAATATAATATACAATATTAATATTATAGTACAAATTGATGTAAAAAAAGAGATGACGTGCAATATCAAGTACTTACAGTTATAACAATACCAACAAGAGATCTTTCATCCAGTGTCACAGCGGCATTTTCAGCTGTACCTAAAGTGGTAACAATATTGTATTTTTTTATTTTATGAAAACAATCCGTACTAAGAACTAAGAGCTATCACAAGCTAAAAACGATAAAGAATAAAATAAAAATGCTCACCTTGCAGCACAATTGCAGTGGATTTTGGTGACTCCAATCCTTCTGCATCTCTCACGCTTACAGAAACATAGTATAGATTAGCATCCAAACTATGAGTTAAAACATAATTTGTTTCGTTCGTAGGAAATCTGGCCGAGTTTTTAAAGTCTTTGTCTTCAGATAACCACACAACATATGACACATTTCCTTTCTTGGTAACCAAGGAAGGAAGTACAGGGTGATTCCAGTACACAGTTGGTGGAGAGCACTGAGAACATATCTGAACTTCATTAGGGAACGGTATTTCTGGTCCTTGAACTATAATCGACGACGAAGACCTCGCCCCAGCAGCATTAGTACTGACCGAAATTCTACATAAACGCGGAAAAAGTTTTGCTTACGTAAATTTGATTTTTTTTTGGTTTTTCAAGCTAGTAGCTCATTTGAGAAGGCTTGGTAAATTCCAAACTTCTCATGTATATTAAGAATATAGATTATATAAATAATTACTGCAATGATACATTCTATTTATCAAGTTGTGTTACTTACTGGTATAGTCCTCCATATTGAATTTTAATTTTGTATTCTAATGTCGTGGAATTTGAATCAGGAATGTTGCTGATTCCATGCTGCCGTTTCAGTACAAGGTCAGACAATGTAATCTAAAATGAAATATTCGCATACAAAAAAAATATGAAAACATTGAGCAATTACGAAAATGAGATGGAACATTTTGTTATGTATAATTTAGGGAGCAAACTATAAATGACTTTGTTTTAATCATTTACATTGTATCCAACACTAGTTGTCATTTGAGGGCACGGGGAATCCCACTGCAAAGTTACTTCAACATTTTCAAGTTCATCAGTTTGATCTTTTACTCGCAGCCGTTTCGGTGGAGCTGTGATATCCAAAGCTAAAAAATACAAAAAAAATTCATAAAGAATTAAAAGAGACCTATTTTATGCATAATATATTTCATTAGGAATTTTATTCTTATTAACATACACGTATTGATGAAACGGGGTCTTTCAGTTAATGGGCCGATTCCTCCATGTTCATCCACCAATGCAACGTCCACCATGTAACGCTCACATGCGTCTAAATTGCTTAGAGCGTGTGAAGTGTCTGATAATTTGATTGGGGCATCTACAAGAATGGATCACAAATAGAGGCAAGATCAAGTTATCATTTATTTCATAAGAATACTTTGCTGATAAAACGTTTAAACATAAAAGAAAAGTACTAAAACATATTGTATATATTATAATACAATGTACACAAAATCTTGTAACATCATCAAAACCTAAAAGAACTTAAGATACAATTTTTATATCTCTATATTTGTGCCCTTACAGCCGGAGAAGCTGTGGCATATTTCATATTTCTTTAAAGGCCAACTCTTTTGGATTTTTGTACAAAGAATTTTCGTCTTTTGAAAACAGTGTTTTGAGCTTACGACACTTTCCAAAGACAAACAGCAGATTATTATAGTCGTGTAAACAGTAGATTTTGTGCAAAATCTCGAATACATTATGAAAATATGGAAAAAGTTAATTTGGACTTGGGCCAATAAAAAATTGCATTTGGAATTCAGCTCACTGCTGGCCCACTTTTTTAGTCTCTGAAACCTAGGGTATGATTCATGTTACACAAGAGTTTGCATAATATTCGATTTAAAAGTGCCGTACTCTTTTCGACGATTTCTGAAATCGACTTTCCATAAAACAAGGCATAGGTCCACTTTGAATTTTTTTTATTCGATGAAGGTTTCCAAACTACTTTAAAGGTATTAACTTTCGCTTCATTGGTAGAGAATACTTCCAAGCCCTCTAATACTGGTAACTTGATTCCTATAGTAAAACCATATAGACCCAAAAGTTTTTTATTTTGTTTTTAAAAATAAAATTATGATTCGATTGTGTGAATAAACATTTTATAATGAAATGAGAAAATGAGGATAACCAAATTCGTTCTAACCTGCTGTGGTGAAATTGGTGGAACACGGAACTCCACAAATGTTATCCTTATTAATTGGATAAACATCACAGTTGTATTTTCTACCAGGGGCTAGATTTTTTACTATAAATAATAAAAACAATATTCAACAGAGCTATGAAATAAACTAAATTTACTATTTATTGTCCCATATCGTACGGTTAAATTAAAGCTATAACTCACGAGTAATTTTTGTTCTTTCCGAGGTTACAGTATTTTTAAAACCATAGCTTGAGTCAATAAGAGTACAAGTCACATTGTAATGAAAAGCGTTATTCACATCCCCTTCAACGGACCATGACAAAACGGCAGTGTTCTCAGTCACACCTACATGAGAGAATTGTTAAAGTAAAAAAAATGCCCAAAATATATTATACAAAAACAAAAAACAATATTATACATCATATATTATACACATATATTTAAATTCTACTGAAATTCTAACGAAATTCACTGAAGTAATAAGCATTATTGAAGAGAAAACAACCATAACATACCGCTGGCTTCAACTTTCTTAACTTTAGCAGCAGCTTCTTTAAAAACGTAGCGGAGAACTTCTGACGGTTTACTTTTTGAGATTGAATTTTCAGCGACTACCCAAAATGTATAGGTAGTATTATCTTTGAAGGGAGGTTCCGACTGTTTATTAGAGATGCATAGTTTTTCCGTGACTTCCATTATGCTAGCAGGAGGGGAAGGTGGTGAAAAATACAAATAATAATACAAGATGTTCCCATTTGGAGTATGCGGCTTCTTCCATGTCACACATAAGTTGTCACTGCTTGTCTGCGTGACGCTAAGTTCGTAAGGCTCAGTGGGAACTAGAAAACAATAGGTATAAAAAATACATGATGTAAGATAAATCTTTCATAGCTCCTAGATATTCAACATGTGAATAGTATAATATATTATTTATAATTATATACCAATCCAAAGCTGTAATAATACATACTCTTACTTTTCACAAAATATAGATATATATTGATATGTAGTTTTACCATCTTCAATTGTATTTGCTATTTTGTAGATGGCTGGAGGGTAAATAATCTTCTCAACTCGGACGAATACAGTGATTGAATATCTAGTATATGGCTTCAAATTAGTAAATTCATGCCTTGTGATGTTTGTCCATGTCTCATTTTTACAAACACCAGCTGATACTTCGCAATATTGTGGCAAAAATTCCATTGAATTATTTGCTTGTTTCGACAACTTGGAATCAATCCACCACTCAATCAAAATTTGTTTGGAATCAATTCCTTCGGGTTGTACTGAAATTCCTAAAGAAAGCAGAAAAAAACGCCCAAATTACTCAAGGATAGATATACATAAAACAATATGAACTGACATCAATTTTGTACAATGTCAAATATCACATGATGTATTTTTAAATATTTAATGATGTACAAGCTGGTACAAATCAGAACCCATTTGATGTTACATTAGACAAAACATGTACACTTGCAAATGTAAAGGCGTGTATTTTTACCTGCAACTTGATAAACTGTTTTCCATTTAGAACAATCTGCTTCATCTTTTCCATCAGCACACTCTGCAGAACCACTACAAACGTGATACAGGGGAACACAAACTCCATCGTCACATGACATTTGACCGGAATTACAAGTAGCGTTTTCATTTTCAACAACTGGATGGCAAGCTGATTCGTCTTCACCATTCAAAGGACAGTCTTTTTTCCCATCACATACTTGAGATTTTAAGATACAGAATCTGGACAAGCCACAGAGCACTTGATTACTTAAGCAACCAGCTGGAAAACAGGGGGAAAAGAGAAGAAATATATTGATTAAAATAAAAATACACTGCCATTACCATTACATATTTAATCTAAATAATGCTGTTTTCTTATTCTTCTTGCATATAAGACTTACTTGGACCATTTTGAGGATCATGACAAGACGCCTCATCCTCACGGTTAGGACAATCATCGTAGCCTATAAAGTTCAAATAGTTTAATACTTGAGAATAACAAGAACGAATACAGGACTAAATGTAATTTCCGTACAAAAAGAGTTATGATGAAGAAAGTAATTTAAAAATATCCTAATAAATAATACATAATCTATAGTAATTTACCGTCACAGACATAGCTTTCTCTGATACATTCTCCTGTTTGACACCGCCAATGATCTATTGGACACTTCTTTTGATTCGGCCCCATGGTCACAGGGGGTCTTTGTGTGGTGGTATGTGTCACATCATTGCACCCTAGCTCATCACTCGAATCATTTGAACCGCAATCTGGAACTCCATCGCATCGCCAACTTGTTGGAATACATTTCATAGATTGAAGGCACTGAAACATTTGCTTCATACTTGAACAATTCGTTGTTACAAATGGATCAATAATGAATGGTGGTGTTGTTGTAACAGCAGACGAACAGTTAACTTCGTCCGACCCATCACTGCAATCTCGGTCGCCATCACCTTTGGAGAAAAAAGTTAAATATGTTTAGATAAGACTATTCGAGCTAAAAAAAATAGTAAAAATTAAAAAACCACTTGATGGGATTAACTAAGAAAAACTTACATTTCCAACTCTCCATAATACACTCATGAGTATTATTACATTGGAATTTCCACTCAGGGCAGACCGTTGTAGTACAATTAGTTTCGTCGCTTCTATCGTCACCAGGACAGTCATTATCCCCTAAACAGAGAAATGTTTTATGAACCACGAATTCCAAAGGCATGTTACAAAAATTCCCTCAAAAATCATACATCTAATAAGAGTCGAACTTGTACAATTCCGTAGGGAATTTATATTATAATAATATATAAACGAAAATTTTCGTACCATCGCATCTCCATTCATTGCTAATACACTTATTGCTTGCAGCACACTTGAATTCACCAGGTTGACAGGATCCTTGTGGCACACAATCTCGCTCGTCTGACCCGTCCATACAATCATCCTACAAAAAAAATATAAGTTGTAATAAAAATTTGACTTGTCTATTGATTATTGTTTGCAAAGAAAAAGCTTCAACTACATAAAGTAGTAATAGCAAAACATTTTGTAAAATAATAAAATTCGTGGTATTAAAATTGTCCTTACATCTCCATCACACTTCCACGTTTTCATAATACAACGACCGTTTTTACATTTGAAATTCTGATTCAGATCACACTCATGGGTGGTGGAACAATTTCGCTCATCGGAACCATCCGCACAATCAACATCAATATCACATTTCCACCCATCTGGGATGCATCTTTTATCAGAATCACACTGGAATTGATTGGGACTACATTTTAGTGTATTTCCACATACGCTGGGATCTTCATCGGCTATTTTTCAAAAATAAAAAATAATAATGAATTGAATGTCAAATGTTTGAATTGATGCTTAATTTGTCACACTTTTCTTGTCATGTATTATGACTTATGTCAATGTTTATACCTGCATTTCCACAATCATCATCGCCTAAAATATTATAAAACAGACATTTTAATACTTCATAATTAAGTTCCTTCGTAACTAACCATGATCTGATATTCCAATAACCATCAAGTTTTTATACAGTGCATAGAGCATCATTATTTTATTATTAGATACTATTACAAATAATAATATAAAAATAAACAGGAAAACTCACCATCACAGGTCCAGTGCATGGGTACACAGAAATTTGTGTCACCACATTTGAAGGTGTCATTTGTGTTAGTGCAATGTGGACTTGTACATGCGCCATTAGCTCCAACGGCACTTCCATCAGGGCAAACACAGTTAAGATCGCCATCCTTCTTTAAGCCATCTAAACATAATTTACGACAGGACAATAATATACTTTACCATGAAAAACTTTCAAAAAATAGCTTTTGATAAAATATGAAAAAATTAACTTATTACTTCTACACGTATTATATAATATTTATAATATGTAAATAAAATACATTTCATACCAGGGCATTCACAAGTTACTTCATCTCCTGATGGACGAGTAAGACATAGGTGACTACAAGAATTATTTTTTCCTGAAGAACAACGATTACTTCCGTCTTGTCTTCCTGGACCATAAACTTTCAAGTCCATCAGCCTTGTATGGTTTGCAACTACCAAATTAATTTCTTTAGCTGGATCATCGACATTCTTTCTTGTAAAATAAATACTGTGAGTTGCCCAGTCGTCGTAGTAGATCAAATTCTTGTGAATTCCAATGGCAAATGGATGTTTAATTCTCAAGTCGTCACTCAAATAAACTTTCAGATTCTTTCCATCTAAATCTGATGTTGACATTGAATCAAGATTTGCGTCTACCCAATAAAGTTTGTCAAATTCATAATCAATTGTGATTCCGTTGGGCCATTTCAAATTAACTACACCCTTGTCATTTGTTACAATTTTCTCCACATGAGTTCCATCAAGCCAAGAACGGCCGATACAAGGATGATCTTGACTCCAATCTGTCCAAAACAAGAGTGATTTCCCTGGGTGAACAGCAATTCCACGAGGCTTTTCCAAATCTTTCTTGCCCAAAATTTTCTTTCTCATTCTTCCCATTGTAGATACGTCTGTTCTGATAACTTCAATCTTGGCTCCAGCTCCATCACAGAAATACAAAGTATTTGATAACCAATTAAAAGCAAGTCCTTCAACAGACTGAATATCTCTTGATACTAAGACTTCTGGTACACTTTTTCCATCGAGGTGTAGCCTTGAGATTGTGTCCTTGTGTACATCCGCCCAGTAAAGACAATTATTTTTCATATCAAAGTCGATGGCAATGACGGCTGGAACTTTTAGGATTGGGAGAGTTTCGATTCGATTGAAATCATTTAGATCGATTCGAAGAACAGAGTCTCTCTTTGCAACCAACATAAATTCTGCTTCTTCTGCCACTGCACATGGTAAAACATCAGGGAAATATGCTGAGACTTCACCACCTTCACATTCGTCACCGGGAACTTTCCGATATCCTTTTGTCTTGTTATAAAACATATCCCCTGGCTTACACCATTCTGGTTTTACACCTGGACTGAATTCTCCCCTATCTTTGATACATTTCTTTCCATCGAGTTGGTCCGATTCATATCCAAAGTCACTATTCATTATAATAAGCCATGGTAAGTATGTTACTAGTTAAAGCAAATTTGATAACTCCTTAAAAATAAAATTTGAAATGTTCTATAATATATTATGTACAATATTTACGTTAGTTATTTCTGATAATTATCACTCTTACCATTCAAAGTCGATTCTACTACATATGCATTTTGTCGTGTTAACTAGGCGCTCATAATTACGTCCATTGTAACAGTTTTGACTAGCAATTCGCCTTTCGTATACATCTTTCTTTCCTAGTAAGCAATCACGACCAGGCTTACTATCCCAAGGTGACCACAGCTTATAGTCCTTCGGTTCACATACACGATCTAATAGAGACAATTATAACAGGAAAACAATGCTACATTTACCATTTACATATTATTTTTATAAATACTAGCTACATTTAATGTAAGTTGAAAATTATGTCTCATTTTCATGGACAAAAAAAAGTCTTACCAAAAACATTTCTCAAATCAACTTTAATCAAAATCCATGAATGAGACGTTTTCTTAGAAATGGATCCAAAAATGAAGAAAACTGTTGTATTTTCTCCAGGCTCTGTCATCAGTCCTAAAACTCTAACTTCCTCCTTGTAAAATTGATGTTGATGCCAAGTTTCTCCTTCATCCGTAGAGTACAAAAGGTTATTTGTTGCATCACCATATTTATAAAATTTTACCGCCACGATCACTCCTCCATGATCTCCAAAATTGAAGAGGTAATTTCCTTTGAGGGCCTAATAATATGCATAAAATAACAGAAAATATTAATATCCATTGCCGTTTCCTTAAACTCTGACAAAGTTACCACATGATCAACATTTTTTATGCTACACAAAAACTAATTCCGTTTACCTGTCGCCAAGTAACTGCGCCGTTGGTTGAGATGTACACATTCACGTGTCCTTTTAGAGTAGTATTTACTGTACCAGTTGCTAAAACGGTTCCAACTGCTGATTTCTTAGATAGAATGGGTACAGCTCTAGTCTGGGGATACAACTGACTGAGTCGCTGACTGATATGAAGCGAACAATTCTTCTGTGTCAATTGACAATAGATGGGTTGTCCATCGTCATCGAATTCTGGTGGTTTTAATTGTTCCCAGGAACCACCATTATCATATGTGACGAGCGAAATGATCTCCTCAAAATTTATCCTATCTTTGTTAATAGGCGCATGCTCTTTAACAACGCTTGCAATATAAACGCCCCGTAGACCATCAATACGATGAAGATCAACAAATGAATCTTCAGTAACGTCGCTATATGACAAAAAAGGCGAACAAAGTCATTAAAAAGCAATGCTTTGCCAGCTTTTTAAACTATTAAATTACATTTCAATAAGTAGTATTGTAATATAATTTTTTGAATTTTTATTTATTATTGTCATCATAATTTACTTACTTGACCCATGAATCTGCCCAAGTAACATTTGGTTTAAAAAAGACGATACGAGGTAAAGACAGTGAAAATCTAGGACTCTCGTGATTGTGTTCCGGTTCATTTCCAATGTACAGGTTTGAAACACTGTCTTCGTGTGTCACGCAAACAAATATCTGAAAATAGGTTTCAAGAATATAAAAAATTTAGAGTTGTTGGTGCAAATGATCTAAAATAGTCTCATCTTTTGTAGACATGACATGAAAATTTCAACCAATCTACAAATTCTAAAATTCAGAAAGAAATCAACTTTAGAAATATAACGCGCACGCACTAAATAACAAGCATTTGAATGATATTGTATTTCATATCTATCAAAATTTTGGTCAACAATTTAAAGGTTAAAAATACACTAAAATTCTATAATTTTTATCATCGGAACGAGTTGCAATATTGAATAAATATCTAGACTTAATACATCTAGAATCAATATTAATAATCTTTGAGTAACGACTTTCGACTATTGGAAAAATCTAAAACGTACTCCGTGTTTTAAGTCGAATAGTTTACAAACGTAAAGAGTAATACATAGAGAAATATTGACCATACCTGCCCATCTGCAACATCCGCAATATGAAAATACTTTGTAGATAATTTAGTTGGAAAAAGAGCGAGGAAAAATGGTCCATGCTTGTACGAAATCCAAAGTTCAATGGTACCCTGTAATCACAATAATTATTATGTTTTTAGCATGCAACATAGTATTGAGGACTGTAGAAAGAATAATAAACAGATCATGAATGCTAATGCACTGCTAAAACATATGCTGTAGAAAAAAACGTTGTAACTTACATTCTCTGTCTTTTTGGTAGCAAATTTGTAATCATCCTTGATTTCAAATTCCTCTACATTTTCCAAAACAACATGAGTGTCCTTATTATCCAAGAATAAGGACTCTGACGTCAAAACAACTGAATGCTTATCAGGTTCTTGTCGTTCAATATAAAGCTGAGCTGGGTTTACTGATTCATCCCAAGTGGCAGATTTTACAAAATGCTGAATCATTACCCATGATAATCCAAAATCTTTGGAAACCCACAGCTAAAATTCAAACATATAACAAAAATTTCAGATACGATGAATAATGAATGACAATAAAAATACATACTTTATCTACTCCAATAAAAATCTGAAAACATAAATGGTAAGAAGCACATTAACTATAAGTATACTCTGTGCCGTGGATACTTACCCGCCTATCAGCAGTAGTTTTCTCATACGCAACGATAGTTTCATCCGCATGAGGATCAAAAATTATTTCATCTGGTACGAATAGAAGTTTTGTAGGGCGGAACGTTATTCCATAGTCGATAGTTGTAAAAATATGTTGGTTTTTAACGTCGGTGAACACAAACTAGAAATTTTTTAAAGTGACAATTAACTACATAACATATTTATACATATACATCCAACATGTTTCAAAAATTTGTAAAGGAAGTAAAATATTACATGTAGAGCATATCAAGTCGGTTGAGATGGTGCCTTGACCGTATTAATACAGCCATTCATTTCAAACAACTTGAACATAAAGAGTTGGTAGCATTATAATTATTATTTAAATTTTACCTTTCCATTGTTTCGTGGATGACTCAAAACTTTGTCAATCGATGGCAATTCACCATGTGGCATAGTCTTCGAGTCGACTAATAAGTTTGTAACGTTATTAAAGTCTGTTCCATAGTTTTTAGAAATGTACAGAGTTGATGAGGAATTTGGATTCAAGTCTTTAGCTAGACATATTATCACATCTTGTCCAGCCCAATATACAACTAACGAGTTATGTGAATCATTCAACAATGTCTAAAAAA
Source organism: Sminthurinus bimaculatus (assembly GCA_034698285.1). Taxonomy (NCBI): domain Eukaryota; kingdom Metazoa; phylum Arthropoda; class Collembola; order Symphypleona; family Katiannidae; genus Sminthurinus; species Sminthurinus bimaculatus. Next base: position 2,736 of record JAQIVE010000226.1, on the reverse strand, counting down.
ACAAAATTAAAAAAAGTTTACATAATTATTCACCATTATTTCAAATTTCATGATTAGTTCATGATTATGAGTTGATGAGATGTCAAAATAATTATAGTATCGCCATATACATATGTACCATCTAAACACACATCATGTACTTATACAGTTTGCATACAATTTGGAAATCAATCTTTGCTGTAATGGAGTCAACGACATAATATTTGTACAGAAATGAGGAAAAAGGAAAACAAATATGCTACAACAAATATTATTTACGCATAGTAGAAAGCCACAATAAAATATAATAACGTATGGTGTAATAGTGGTGACATCATTGTATAACTTGTGCACTGGAAAAGAATTTACTTAAATACTTATATGAACCAAAAACGATTTCATAGTTATTACATGACATACGGTTTTTCAAGGCAAGGAATAATTGCTTCTTTGTATTATTATTGCATTTTTATGTAACAGTGATCTAATATGAGAGTATATTATTTGAATTCATTACATCACATGAATGCTCATTCTATATAAATTCCCTTTATACTAGATTCTCTCCCATGTAAACTACTATAATATTATTATAAAAGTAGGGAAAAAACTTTAATTCTTTTTTCCCTTTCTTCTTGCATGAGAGATTTGAGTCTATATCGCCAATCGTAAGTACACCCATGTGTTTATTAATGTATTATACTAAAATACCAAAATAAATAAAAACTGAAAATTATCCTCTATCAATACATATTACCAAATGGTACATGTTGACATTTTATGCATATCACAAGTAGTGAGGTACACTGCATTGATCCTTTCGTATATGTATGTGTACAAAAAGTATCAAGTTCATGGATAGATAAAATTGCTTGGAATTCTACAAAGTTTGACTTTTGATATTATTCAATCATGTATTATCACTGGCTGGACTGCACTTTTGATATTGTAGAATGTAATACACGCATTTTACTTCAAAGCTAATATTATAAAGAATAAAGGCTACTATACATTCATACTTAACTGCGATAATATGCATAATATACCTATATATTTTATTTATACCTACATAAATGAATGGTAAGTCACGATTAAAATTTAGTGCATTTAAATTTAAAGCAAACACATATTATGCTTATACTTTTCATTGAAAAAAATGACTACCGCTGTAGTATTGGCGTCCATTATAATAATATACTTACTCCCAAACTATTCTATCTATGGTCATAATTTTTAAATGTATTTATAGAAGTCGTAAAAGAAGTGTTGAACTCCCAATCCCGTATCCCCAATCTACACACTAAACCCAGTAGGTAGTGAAACGTTTAAAATACAAACATGACAGATCATCTCAACAAATTTTTCATAAATAATGTTAGGCGCATAAGTCTTTTAAAGTCTAACACAAATAATGTACTACATACACATTTTATACATAACATGAAGCGTTTAGATCAAAATATATTTCAAGACTGTATACCTTTTTATCCTTTTTTTGCAGCCTTTCAATGTATATTATAAATATTACTCATCCTAACAGCTTTGCATGTATTACATGAGCTCAAATTCTAACTAATAAAATAGTAATATCATTATAACATTTTTTTTCTAACTCGTAGTACTAAAAACCAATGACTATATAATATGAATAAGGGAAAGTGTTGCTGTATTTAACACTTACAATAATGCGCATACCGCATACTATACATATAACAGATACTTAACGTAAGATATGTTGGCCATCATAAAAAAAGTTTGTGGTTTCAAATTTATCCAATCTGCATGTATACAATCATGCTGATGACAAGAGCAATTGTAATTGTATCTACTCACGCAATATTTGGACGAATAAATAAACATATATACCTATTGACAGCTTTATTTACATATTGTTTTCCGTTTTCTGTAGTAGTCTTTTAACATTAGAGCTAAACTAATATGCAAGAACAATTTTATGCTGGCATTAAAATTGGATGATAGAAGGTAGAATTTCATTTAAACGACTTTAAAAAAATGCTAGAATTGAATGCCGTTATAGCTTTTAACTTTCAAACTATTGAAAAAAAATGACGTTACATGCAACCAATATAAGTACGTATATTCATAATATATTGTATATTAAAAATTGTAAAGAACTTACACTAAATGTGTTGACTTTTGGATCTACAGTGGTCTCAGAAGGAATAATGTCTCTTTTTCTTCGATCGTGTGACTCATTTGATTGATAAGAGTCATCGCGGAACTCCTTTTGTAAATTGATGACTTGTGGACTGTTCCTTCTAGAAACATGCGATGATGATATAGACAGGGTGCGTTCTTTATTGAAATTTTGACTACTGAAGGAAATGCAGCAAATTAACAGGATCACTAAAACTCCCCCATATCCAGGAGTTTTCAGGAAATGGGACGACGATGACGTCATTTTACTTAATTAGTTTGACGACGACGACGACGCAGGGAAGCGACGTCAATATCTGATAGTTTCTTCAATCTATTTATTGTCGTCGTTTAAAACATGGAAACACAAAGAAAAAATACAGTATTAAACATGTATAATATTATACACGTATTTTTTTATAATAAATTTTACTACAAAGTTTATATCACCGCTGAATAATAAACAAATAATAATAGTCGTCAACTAATTTGAAAGAACTTGAAGAAATAATACTTTATAAAGTCAAATTAAAAAGTAAAATTGTGTAAAACAAAGAAATGGAAAATGAAGATTTCTATAAAATACCTATATCTACTGGC